>MU226126.1:247168-271245 GCA_018584345.1 Thuja plicata
ATGGGTATAGCTATATCATTTGAAACATGAATAGAAAAGAAAAATCAAAGTTGAAGTTGAAGTTCAACAGAAAAAGATTTGTCAACTATGTTCATAATAAAAGTTATATGTCTTACCTCCAGAAAGACTAGCCAGTACAGTACCATGGCCTTATTTTGAAGAAGAGCTACAACGACCTCCTTGATCCCTAGAATTTTTTTAAAGGGTATTTACTATTTTCTATTTCTCCCACAGAAGAAGCACACTACATTCTATTCACCTATAATGTCACCTTCCTTTGATTCCAACCCCGTTGTAGCTAATAGCATCGTATTTAACAAGAGTTACAATCAAACATGGTACTTAAAAAAAGGAATAGGAAGCAGTTTCCAAGCTGCATAATGGTACTATATGAAATATAGCAGTTTTCTAGGGATACCCCCAAATCATTTAATGTAGACAGATACTAAATAGACAAAACTACAAATTGTAGGCAAGCCGCAACAAGACAGATACTAAATTGACCGAAATACTAAAGTATAGGCAACAAAGGATCGGCGCTAGATATACCAAGTGTGCTAGCCAAGGAGAAACTCTTGCCTCTACATTTGAACAAATTGTTGTTGACAAAAGCAATGAAATCAGATTTGTACAAAACGCTTTTTGATGAATTGCAGTCAAATCACCATGAAAATACTTTTTGATGAAGTGTTGTCAGATCCCCATGAATTGTTGAGCCATCAAGTTGGGGAAGTACTGATCCATAATTTTATTCATCGTTAATTCTATTTTATTCTTAGTTAATTCTGGGCTTAATAAGACTCGTTGCAAGAAAATTCTTAATGGGTTCCTCATGGTATAACTGCATTGAAACTGAAACTCTAATATTGTTTCCTATAATAAATAGCATAAAGAGATGGAGAGCCTCTATAGTGGTGTGTATATAGTGGGCGGTTCTTGTATCTTCTTGGGAAGAAATAAAATTACTAAGTAGAAGTAGGTTTCCCAGTGGATTCATATTTGGTATAGCCTCTGCTTCATATCAGTATGAAGAAGCTGCAAGGGAAGGAGGAAGAGGCCGAAGCAAGAAATGATATATTTTAATATAATAGTGTTTTCTTAAAATGCTATAAATAATAATATGATATTAAAATAATATTAATAAATAAATTTATAATAATAATAATAACCACCTTCCAGGTCAGCCACATAAATAAAATTAAAATAAGAATAATAATAAATATAAGAACTTTACAGGTCGGGCCCAAAGTAGTTTCTAAAATAAGGTTGGCTTATTTGAAAATCAACCCAAATGAATATAAAAGGGGCACTCAAGGTCATTAGGGATATAAAAAGAAACAACGTATGATATCTGAGTTTTCAAACTTCACATTATCTATTGTTGGGACAATACTTCTGCATCAGCACACTGAGATATTTAAACGAAACCCCAAATATTTCTCCTGGGTGACTTCACTTCAGGAGGAGAAGGTCAGGCTAATAAATTGTGCATATGTGTTTCAAGAGAATGTTAAACGAAATCAGTAAGCGCACAACACAGAGATGACAGTCATTGGGATTACACGAATATCATTTCATGCATGCAGGCAACATAAAAGATGCTAGATTACACGAATATCATTTCAGCAAAATTTTAAGCAGAATTCTTACTGTGTAGTAATCAAGCTGTCTTTACTTATTCATAGTTCTGCAATTAATCCCTTTTGTCAGGAAATATTGGGGAGAATATATTTTAAGAATATGACAACCATTATAAGTGTCTCCTACACCTAATCTCACCTCTACAATCAGCCATGAGCACACTCAAGTATGCATTATCCCAGGCTTCTGACAGTGATATCAAATCTGCTAGCTTGTTGGGAAAATTATGTATTTATCTCAGATCTGCACACATTTGATTACAATTGGGCTTATTTCTAATATAATTGTATGTATCACTGTTAATGGGAATCTGAGTATTAAATTTCTTTTGCAGATGTGAGTTCAGTATATTTATTTGCTTATCTATAGTCAATCTGCTTTGCAATCATTATTGAAATTCTATTGTTTTTAAATTAATGATGTGTGCAATTGTTAATTTTGAATCAATTAATTATACAGAATCAATAGTGTTTAAACCTACATTACCGGATTCGGCCCCTGGACCCTCGAACTGGGCCCAGGTCTAGATTCACGGACCCGTCCGTGCTGGATCCGCGCAGGGTCCTGTTGATGTGAGTTTCCAATTTTCCAGTTTAGTGGTGGGAGGAAGTTCAGGGGTGAGAGGATTTATACAAATATAACATTTAAGTATAAGTTTGATTTATTTTTATACTTAAATTTATATTTGTAGGGTTACCTCCCACAATCCATCATGACTTTCTAAGGTCAAACTGAAGCTGGAAAAAGGATTCTAAGAGGTTTTTAACTAGTTTTTATCAAAAATCACTTGGTTTCAACCCCATCTCTATGACAGACTTAGCTTAGCTCTCGACCAAGTCTGAGACAGACATGACTTCCCAACAAGCCAAAATCACTCAAACCTCATTTTCTGGACCTAGGGACTTGAAAATAACCACCAATAAAGACTACCTAAGACCTAGCTATGAAGACTTTGACATTTGGCATTGATCAATGATCAAGCATCATAGATTCATACTATGATTTATGATTTAGTTTTACAATTATGTACATTTCTCTTATTTTTTTGTATATATAATGTACACACACACACACGAACCCATACAAATCATAATGGGAAAAAAATTTCACAAATCCACGAACGAATCCATCCCCGAACCTAAACCCGAACCCGAACCGACAACTTAGGTTTAAAATTTGAACTATCTAAACTTGGGTTTTTTTTTATAGTGGTATTAGAGCCAAAACCCTACCATCCTTCGGGATGCTAAGGTTAATTACAAAAATTGAAGAAAGATATAATGAAATTGGGGCTTTTAAGATCGTTGGATGGTATAACAAATATGAAATTTTAAGAATCTACTAACACTCCTGGAATATCTAAGTCTGATAGGAATTATTATACTAGTGAATAAGGAGATTATCACAGTTTTCAATGATTATTCAGATGAACCTAGGGATGTTAAAGCCACCAAATCTTTTGATAGGTACTACATAAAAAAAAGAAAGAAGAAATGGATGTTGAATTAGAATCTCAACCAAAATCAAAAGAAGGTCAAATTGTGTCTAGTCAAGATGAAAGTTGATGCTTGTGGAGACAAAGAGGTTAAAAGGCTTGAGGAGTTTCCTAAAGACACGGGTTCTAAGTATAGTGTGACCAAATATTGTATTAAAGACAAGTTGGATTGAGAAACTGAAATGAATGAGAAGAGTAAAGAGCTAAAGCCAAAAGGAGCATTCTTGAAAGAAGAAAACTCAGAAGTTACCATTGAAGAAAAGATAGAAAAGAAATCAATTTCTTGTGATTTGTAGCCTAATAATGATCATGGGTTGATGGAGGAATCAGAATTTATAGATGTTAAAAATGATTCCTCGATAACAAAAGATGGTGATTTCCAAGATACATCAATCCAATTTTAAGGTATGGAAGTAATTGAACCACATAATGGTGATTTGCAATGTATGGAGGTAATTAGATCATGTGATGAGGATTCAAAAGATATTAGTCTTGCTATTGTGATGATTAATTTGACTATGTTAACCCCCACGAGGAGGAATCAAATGTTTATCAAAATTGGGGAGATGAAGGTTATACTCTATAGATTGGAGGATAAGGATCCCTATTTTCAAGTTCAAGGATATTCACATACAATGGTTTGGGGCACTGGTGACATTGATAGTAAGAATGAACAGATTGCTACAATTTTGAAGAAACAAGTTGATTGCTTAGTTGAGATTTAAGCTCTTCACAAGTCAGAGCAAGTTCTTAGGAAAAAGCACCTCAACAAAGTGGAAGGTATAAAAGGTAGGTTCATGGCTTATTGTCACTGATAGCCACTAGGTGGTAAAAAGAGGCTAGAGAAATAGAGAAATATTATTGTGGCTCCAAAGGAATTAACAGAAAAGCAACCACAGAAGTCAAAGCAACACCAACTTGAACATGTTCTTGATGGTAGTACCACTCAAGAGGAATTTTTAGAATATACAAGATACTTTATACAATCGATTGTTGATGGACATAATGTTTACATACTTGCATATGGAAAAATATGCTCAAGTAAAACTCTCACAGTTTATGGCTTAGATAGAAACCCAGGTCTCACCCCAAGGGCAGCTTGGGGTTATTTAAAATTCTGAGACGCAACAGTAACAAGTTCTCCTCTTTATTAAAGGTGTATAAGGTGGAACTTTACCAGGACACACTAATAGATCTACTTTTGTAAAAAAATGCAAAGCAAATGAAACTTGAAATCAGGAAAGGCATGAATGAGATGGAAATGTTGGAGAATACTCTTGTTGTATCTAAAAATGAAGAGCTCGAAGCTAATGTGTCAAAAAGGATAGAAAGGAAACACCCTTTTGGAGATCAACTAAAAGAGGAGAAAAGTATTAGGAAATCATTTTCAGTTTGCATGATATGATTAGTGCACTATCTTCTAAAGAGTTGTTTATACCTTACAGGAACCACAAGTTGACTTTCAATGGGTGGTTGACTCTGTGAATGGAAAAGACCTTGATGTCTATAAACATACCCCAATTAGAGTCTAATTTGGTTAAGACATGCCCACCTCTATCTTTTAGGATCACTAATTGTTCAAAGGAAGATAAATATGTTGCATCACTGCACCTACCAGGGTATGATTTTGAGGGAAAAGACCAAGAATGGCCAAGGGATTTAAATGGTAGTAATGCCAAAGGCCCAAAAAAAAACCTTGTCATAGTTTCCTAAAGATAAGTTTGAGGAGTTGATAGAAAATTTTGAAAAGGAGCCTGCAAAGTTTCAGTAGGTTGGTGTTTTAATGGTCTGGTGGCAAATTAAATGAGAGTTTCTATGGATAAACAAAACCCAATTAGTTAGTGATGCTGGGAAGGAGAAGCTGGTACTTCTAGGAAACAGAGTTAGTCCCATGCTTTCTAATGCACGTCAAACATTAGATTTTTGTATGTGCAGTGGCAATGAAGATTCAGTTTCAGATTCCACATACAGATGTAAGCATTGTGGAATTTATGTCCATGGTCAGCAAAATTCTGATCAAGTAGAAGATATATATATTTAGGTGGTACTATTGCTGCTGCACGTGGATTAGATATCTCACTAAGATCTTTGGTTCAACCTTCTCAAAAGCTGGAAACCATGATGATGGAGCTCCCTGTAAAGTAATGAGGCAAATAACTCTGGCATGTGGTAAAAATTGCATCCAAGGACAAGAAATGGAGTCCCAAGCCCTTCTTTTTCTTTTGAAAGACACAAATGGTAACTTCTATTTGAACTGGTGAAAGAAATGCCAAAACCCACAACGACTTTAAGGCTGAAGTGGGCTACAATGGACTTCACTATTTGGTTATCCAAACTTGAGTCTGGAGATCAATTGAAGCTCAACTAACCGACTATTTTAATTGGCATCTTTAAGTTTGTTGATGGAAGAGAAACCACTGAGCCACAGGTTTCATTGAAAAAGATTACATCCTTCTCGTATCAGGATACTGAGAAGCTTAATCCAGGCGAACTACAGTTGATCAGAAGTTGTTGTTGATTTTGAAATGAGTGTTGTAGTTGTTGATAAAGGCATTTGGAATGGAGCTCCAAGCATGGATAAAATGAAAAGAATGAACATGTGTGTTCGAGAATACCAAACTTGTCAAGGTGTGGAGTTGGTCAAGGATTCCCTTCAAGATAAGATACTCCACTATGATAGTGCTTGGTCCATTTTGAACATGTTTAGGATGGAACACAAAAGATGGACATTCTATGGGGTATTGACAGAATAAGACTTTGTGGGGAAGAATAATCAACTTGATTGGGTAGATTGGACTCTTGTGGAGAGAATCATTAGTTATAGAGCTATTTCCCATCTCACTATTTCCAATTGCAACATTCTCATCCTTTCCCACACACTGGAAATAGCCACCGGGGAAAGTTTGATTTCATGGAAAATTCAATTTCTATTGTTTGTCTTCAAAGAGGTGTTTCATTTTTATACAAGGAGGTTTCAAAGCATTGCAAATTTATTTCTAAGCAAGGGAAGGCATGTGGACAACCATGAATGCCTTTCTTTTATAAATTATTTTCTCAAAATATCAGTAATAGGCTAAATAAAATTTTATAAGATTTGAGCTTACATACTAATATTTTGTTGGAAATGAGATAAGTAACTAAGAGGGGAGGGGTGAATCGGTTACTCCAAAACAAATTTGTGTCCCTTATAAGTCTAAATACTTTAATACTGTTACTCAGGTTACTTAAGATATTCTTTTGTAGCTCGGGTGTTCCTTCTGTAGCTCGGGTGTCAAAGCAATCTTTAATGCAATTATACTTAGAGATTAAGTGCAGAAACATAAAACATAAAACAAGTAAAAAGTACACATATGACACCAAGATTTAACATGGAAACCCAATATGGGAAAAACCACCAATGTAACTAGTTACTATTTTTCACTCTTCTGAAGTGAGCCCTCTTAGGAGCCAACCTTGTTAAAGGTTACAATAACACACTATTAGGTGTGACCTATTTAAATGATTTAATCACCCTATGAGGAGTGGCCTTGTTAGATGTCTTTAACACTTCAATATGGAAATGCTACCTTTTGAGAGGATTTACAAAAGACTGGTAAGTCTACTCTGTTAAGAAATTTTGACCACTGCTACAATTTTTAGAAAGTAACAATGGATTGAGATTTAGGTGTAAGCAACTATCTTTTCTAATTTAGATCTCTGTTTGATTGTAACTGGATCCTTGCTGATCAGATATTCTATTGCAGCTCCAAGTGTTCTATATTCAATCAGAATCCCATCTGATTTTGCCTTCACAGAATTCCACACTTCTGCCTTTTCACTTTTACTTCATCTTACACACTTAGGCTTCAACTACAACACATTAAATCCAAACTTGACCTTTCATAAATACTTGGTAAGCCCTGTCAAGTCAGCCTGAATAAACTCTAAATGATAAATCATAATTCAGTCGGCCTCATATAATCATTTAATTACATAATATAAATCACTGTTAGTCAGTTGCAACTGAATGCCTGACCAAGACTGAAATGCCCAAGTGAACTCGGTCAACACTAAACTTTTTCAATGTCTGAACTCAACTTATTCTATTTACTAATTGTGCTTGGTCTGAATATAGAAATTAGTGTAAAACCACTACATAAGTGTATATACATGTGTAACATCAATGACAATACACAATTGAATAATTGTCTTCAACAATATCCCTCTTTGGCATTGATGGCAACACAACATGTCATACTACAAAGAATTGTGGAGCAAAAAAAAACTTCTTTAATGTCTTTAGCTTCATTCTGATTCTCCCTTTGACAATGTCCTTAGCTTCATTTTTATTCTCCCTCTGACAATTTCATTAGCTTCATTCTGATTATTATGTATTATAGAAAACTCTCCCTCTTTGACAACAGATGTCAAAAACTCCAATTCCACAAGTATTGTTTCTCTTTTAAGTTGTAATGAACCTGAATGTACTGATTCATCTGCAATGGGCTCTGATAGATCTGCATCAACTGGAAGATTTTCACTGTCGCTCGGTTTGATGCATCATTAAACTATATTTTAGTGACCTTCAGGTAGGGGAAGTACCCCTAGCTTTCCTCTAAGATACAAGAATGCATCCTTAGGTAAGGGTTTGGTGAATATGTCTGCAACTTGTTCTTTGGTGTTTACATACTCCAATCTTACTTCTCTATTTTGTACTAATTCCCTTAAGAAATGATATTTTATTGCTATGTGCTTGGTTTTGGTGTGCATAACGGAATTCTTTGAGATGTTCATGACATTGGTGTTGTCATAGTAGATAATATTTGGTTCTTTTATCTCTTCCTTCACTCCTGACAACAACTATTTGATCCATATGATGTTAGAACAGTTCACTGCTGCAACAACATATTCTTCCTTTGTTGTAGACTGAGAGATACAATTATGTTTCTTTCTAGTCCAAGACACTAACCTTTTTCCAAGAAAGAAAGATCCACCACTGGTACTCTTGCATCGGTGAGTGCTTTTAAATCAAAGTTCCCACCTTTCTTATACCATAAACCATAGTCTTTAGTACCTTTCAGATATCTCATAATTATTTTGATTTCCATTAGGTGATTATCTCTAGGATTAGCTAAAAATCTTGTAACAATACCAACTACCAATGCAATATCAGGTCTGGTGTGCACAACATATTGCAATTTTCCAATCATGGATCTGTAATTGGTCTTATCTACCTCTTTTGAATCATCATCCTTAGATAGTTTCTGTCCAGTACACATGGGTGTTCCAACAGGTTTGGAATATTCTGTACCAAATTTCTTTAGTATCTCCTTGATATATTTTGATTGAGTAATGTAGATACCGTCCTTCATTTGGTGTACTTGTAAACCAAAAAAAATTGATCTCACCAAACATAGACATTTCAAATTCTTTGCTCATAGCTACAGAGAATGCTTTGCATAGGTCATCATAACCAGTGAATAATATGTCATCAACAAATATCTCTGCTAACAGTATTTTGTTCTGTGGTCCTTCTTTGATGTACAAGCTACTGTTATCATTGGTTCTTGAAATCCAATGCTTATTAGATAGCTATGTAGTCTTTCATACCAGGCTTTGGGCACTTTCTTTAGTCCATATAATTCTTTGTGTAGCTTGAAAACCATATTTCCTCTGCTGGGATCAATAAGGCCTTCTGGTTGTTCAATGTAGACTTCCTCTTCTAGGATTCCATTAAAAAATGCAGACTTCACATCCATCTGATATACTTTGTATCCTTTATGTGCAGCATATGCTAGAAGAGTTCTGACTCCTTCAAGTCTTGCAACAGGATAAAATTTTTCTCCATAGTCAATACCCTCTTCTTGAGCATATCCTTTACAAATAGTCTAACCTTGTTTCTAGACACTTTCCCATTTTCATCCATTTTGCTTTTGAAAACCCACTTGGTTCCAATCACATTCTTGTCCTTTGGCCTAGGTACAAGAGTCCAAGTTTTGTTCTTCTCATTCTACTCAATCTCTTCATTCATTGCCTCTATCCAACTTTCATCATTCAATGCATCTTTAACAATTCTAGGTTCAAATTCACTTAGTAAGCATGTACCTTTTAGTTTCTTTCTTGTCATTACACCTTCTGTCTGATCTCCAATTATTTTCTTAGGTGTATGATGCCTTTTCATGTATCTAGAAATTACTAGAGCCTTCAATCTAGATTCTAGACTTGATCCACTAGGTCTATCATTCTCAAACATTCTTTCTTGTTCCTCTGTATGATACTCGGGTCCCTCTGTCTGTGACTCAGGTCCTTCTACTAGCACTTCATGTTGCTCATTTTGCAACTCAGGTAGTATAGTTTGTGTCAGTGTATATGTCTATTTATGCAAGAACACCCTCATAGTTATCTTGGCTTTGAATGCCTCGATACTAGTGTACCCTTGCAATATCAACTAGAAACAATGTTCAAGGCATCTTGGTTCTTATACCTTGATTATTACATTAGTTTCCCAAATTTTATCTGATGAAAGTCATACTCATATTCTTATGGTCACATTGGCACCAATAAGGGTTTTATTGGCTCCGATGTCCCAAAATCTTGAAGATGAAAAACTAGCTAAAGGAATCAGTGACTATATTTACGTCGTAGGATGCATTTCATTCCTAGACTTTCATACTAGAATTATAACAAAAAAAAGAGCTATCCTTCTAAATGTCGAATCCTTCACTGAAGCGATCAACTACATTTATCTCCTTAACATTATATATTTGCAAAAATAAAGTTAGAATTCACCAATCAAGAATCAAATCATCACCCTATTTAGTGAATAGAACATCATGATACAAGCATGTTATATACTAAGAAAAAATGAAGATACGTTTTCATCCAATATATGTACCAATGCTACTCAGAAAAATGATACAAGATGCTAATCTACTCAGTATTAACACATGATTGAAAGACAAAGAAATCATGAAATCACATAGAGCATTAATCGATCATATATATATATATATAAGGTATCACTGTCTACAAAAGGGTGCCCCAGTAATCTTGAGAAAAATGTGCATCCTCGATGCAAATAAATCATGTACAATCAATAGATCTCACAAAAATTAGAAAGGGGTAAGAAAGAAGAGAGAGTATCAAGACTCGCTCCCTCCCTCACCATCGTCACGAGGGGGAGGAAGAGAAACACCTTCTTTGGGTGGAGGGCTTGCTCCCTCGGATCTCACCAAATACTATGAATATGGTGGCACCTGTTGTACTACAGGAACAACCATACTATATGTTGCTACATAGTAGGTTTCTCTATTTGTCTATTGAATAACCTCATGCTGAAGAGTAGCTTGCTCAACTCCAAACCTGTGGGTCAGCCCCTGAATCCTCTCATCGCACTCAACAATGGCATGACCTCGCTTTGCAATTTGTGCCTAACTCATCACTAGCTGTGTCTATATCCCTCTTACCCATCCTCTCAAAGTGTGGATCATATCCTGTGGGGTCTGCTCCCTAGGCACACCCTCCTCCTCTCCAACCTATGCTTCCCTCTGTTGGTGAACCTATTGGGCTGCATCATCAAAATAAGGATCCTATTGAGCTTCACTCATCTCCTCATCTGTTGCACCTATGGATGGAACATCGATGCTAACAAAGCCTAATGTCCCTCCCTCACCATGTTTTTTCTTCTTCCCTACCAGAAGTACCCTACTAAAACTTGCACCTAGATCTCCTCCTACTCTTTGAGGCACTGGATCTCTCTATGGAGCTCTCTATGAAGCCCTTCGTCCACCTGCAAGTCTCTGTGGAGCATCCTCCTCCTCAATCTCTAGCACTCTCTCTACCGGATCTGTAAATATTGGGAAGGGATGGCGTGTAAAATAATCACTATACTATAATGTGACCCTAGCATCAGCCACACCCTCCAAGTAATCCCAGGATGGTCATTGTAACTGTATAAGTTCCTATAAGAAAAGAGCCAAAGATAACCTATGAGACCACCGTCAATGCTCCTCATCCACAAACTGGGCATAAGATGTGAACTCCTGGGCTATGATTTATGGTCGTCCCTATTGCCTCAATGCTCAAAAAATTTCAAAATGCTCAATAATAGTGGAATTCCTCCTAGGAAAAGATTGGGATAAAAATAAATCTCTTCTCTAAGCCCTCCAATTGTCTCATGCCTCAATATTCTTGTATCGTTTACCATTCTCAGGTCGTCAAATTGATGCCTCCAATACTTTGTCTTCCCCAAGTGTGGCTGCATAAGAAAACCTGCATACTTGTACATGTAGGGCTGACCACTTAGTCATGGATCATCCATCACTAACCTACATATAGGGAGGTTCTCCCATGCCCACACCTACAAAAATAGTATGCCTACAACCATACCCCCAACACCTCAAAAGACAACCTTGTGCATTGCATGGTACATATGTGCAATGAGGCACTGACCCCACCCTAGTTGCTTTGGCCTGGACACAAGTCTCTCTAGAACCTGACCACCCAAACAAGAATCCTTGCTAACTCTTGTTCACCATGATGAAACAACCTATAAATCTAGCCATCACATAAGGCAATGGATATTGTGCACCATACTGAATCACCATATCATCCTAGGAGATTCCTATGTCTAGAATGGCATGATCATGGAAAACTTGAATAAGAGCATGAGTATTGAGTTACAGATCTGTGTCGTACTCTATACACTCTCGAGCAAATGGGATCCAAATAATCCTATATATATCCTTGAGAGGGATGTTCATCTCCCCGGTCAAAAACTTTAATGTATTGTGCTTGTGTGAAACTGCTCAACTAACCACATGGTTGGAGGATATGTAGACTTGAACTAGATGTCTGGTAATTGTGCCTACAAAAGATAATCAATGAAAAATCTTTAGCAACTGAGAAAAATCACACAACAAACATTCCATAACAGATAGACAAGGTGAAAAATTTGTCAAATAATCTAAGTATCCCACAAAAAAAGGTGAAATTTCTTGATAAAAACCCAAAAAATGCTTGTTGTCTATCATACGACAAAACATAGCCAAGACTCACTGGCATGCAAAATCATACGAGTTAGGAATCTGGATGGTCTAAAAAAATCAGGCTGAAATGAATAAACAAAAAAACTTATACAACACAAGGGGTTTCTATGAAGGACCTCGTATGAGCGATGGGTCCTTCCCAGATGAAAAATCCTATGGTCTGGTGTGACAAAATAAGTTTTAGTAGTTTTTCGTACGAGCCCTCTCGTCGGCCCGTACAACAAACCCATTCCTACGACTGAAAAATGTTGAAACACATGGAAAAATCTTCCAGAAACAAGGAAAATTGGATTTATAGAAGAATTTTTTTGACTACTCACTGGAGGTATGTAATTTTGCAGTCGATTGTGCCTCTGCATGCAGTCAAATCAATGATCTGTAATCGGAACCACCATTTTGGACTCAGAGAAGGTTTTTCAAATTTCAAACTTGGAAGGTGAAAATGACCCTTCTAGGGCTTATATATGTTTTGACATAATTTTCCAAATTGCTCTGATGAACATGAAAACTGCACCCATGGCTAATTGGACAGTTCTGAATCCATTTTTGGGATCAAAATTGAAATCTGACAACATTTTGCTACTAAAAATGCAAATTAAGTTGTTACTCAAATACAATTGATCACCGAAGCTTGCCTCACAAGATTTTTCTTCAAAATCGCTCCTAATCAACTAAATCAAGAATTCTCCACTTCAATCTAAGAAATTCAACCTTGGTCAACCCAAGTCAACTCTTGGTCAAAATTGGTCAACCAACTCTGAATTCAAGCTCGAATCTAATTCTTCTTCATCTATTCATACTATTTGATGCCTTTTAGTCTATCAAGCTTGTCGTCCTCACCTCATTTTGATTTTTCTCCCGAGGGGGAAACACCATTACATCAATAATTTGATTCATGTGAAAAATTTTAATCTCTAGGGGTATCAGGGCTCCGCATTAAGTCAAGATTCCTCCAAGTGATTTTCATCACTACACATCAAATCATCTAAATCTCTAGGGGCATATCAAGTTCATCGCACCACATCAATCTGATAATACCTCTTAATCGGTTAATTGGCTTCATCATGAACCATATCAAGTCAATTATCCCAAGTAATCAATTGAATGGCCTTCGATCTCATCGCACCACATCAGGTTGACTCGTCATCTAAACCAATCCAAGATTGGGAGATCTACTTTGAGGATAGATAATTAGTTTCATCGCTTCACATTAGGCTAAATGCTTGAACTTTTCTATCAGTCTTCGCTCAATCAAGTCCAAAGCTAATATCTCTAGATCTCCCTATCAGTCTTTTTTCAATCAAGTTTGGAGCTGATATCTTCAATTTTCAATCGATCTTCACTCAATCAATTTCAGAGTTGATATCTCTAGATCTCTTGATCATTCTTGGTTCAATCAAGTCCAGAGCTGATATCTTCAAATTTCAATCGGTCTTTGCTCAATCAAGTTCAAAGCTAATATCTCTAGATCTCCCTACCATTCTTCGTTCAATCAAGTTTGAAGTTTATATCTTCAATTTTTAATCGGTCTTCGTTCAATCAAGTTCATAATCAATTCAAGGATAGTTTCATCGCCTCACATCAAGCTATTCCTTATCTGTCAAGAAAAGTTCTTTGAATCAACATGCTTCTCACACATCAATTCAAAGAGGAGAAAATGTAATCACATAAAAAATTTCTATCAAACCTATGGCCCCTATTTCGAGTAATTTGTCTTAAGAAACCCTAAATCAAAGAGATTTATCGCTAGACCCTAGTTATGGGAGCATTTAATCAAACTTGCTTACATAATTAAACATGACTTGTAGAATCAAATTGTTAATCAAAGCCTAAATCACTTAATTGCTTAAACTATTGGGTTTAATTAAAATTTCTAAACCCATTTCAATTAAATGAACCCATTCACACATCCTCACACATGTGTGAGCACTCAAAATTCAAATAAAAGCAATTAAATGGAGAAATTGCAAAATTTGTCTCATTCTCCCCCAAACAAGCACAAGGTTGACCAATCGAAAGCATTCCCTTGGTTCAAGCCCACATTGATTAAGGGAAATTTCATCTCTACCGCCCTTCTCGGTTGAATCTTGACCCTTCATTTCACCAAATTTCCTATAAAAGGGATAGCTCCCTTTGTTCAAACATGAGGCAATTTGAGAAGTAAAGTTATAATGCTAGTTTTGTTCTAGGTTTTAATCATTGTTCTTGCCTCCATTTTCATGGTAGCTTAGCTTGCTTGCATTTAGATTCTAACTTCATTTCTAGCTTAATTTTGTAGCTTATAATGACATTCTTAGCTTTAGCTCATGGTTAATATGCATTTAGTTTGCTTGTGCATGCATGTCATTTCCAAGATTTTTTGAGAGCAAAGTATGCAAGTTCATGCATCTTGCTCATTTCATGAAATCTTCCATTTTGGATTCATCTAGTCACTGATTATATATGTCAATTTGATGAGCATCCTCTAAGAATCAAACTCGCTTCAACTAGGAAGTAATAAGCCGCTCTTGAGGGTAGTTTTTTGAACGATTTTGATTCCATTTGATACTAACCCCCTTAAAATAATGGTTTAATGAGTGTTTGGTTTTGTACATTGAAGGCCACATTTTACCACACACACACTAGGCAATAGCTCAAAAGTAATAAGTCTGGAGAAGCAAGCCACAAGACATCAAAAGGTGAAGGAGATAGTGATTTGAGCAAGGGAGAAGGCATAATGAAAAGAGTAGGCCAAGAGAGCTTGAGAGGAAAATGTAGGTCCACCAAAAAGAGAAAAATATGATAAAGGTAAAGGAAAGAGTACATAGAGTACACCTCGACCCTCTAAGAAATGGGTATGTAGAAGAGGTGTGGAAGGTAAATTAGAGAATAAAAATTGGTCTATTATTTGTATACATTGGTGTAGTACTTGTGGTCAATTGGTAGGCCATCTAGAAAATGATGTTGTTTGTACTACAAAGGTCTTAATATAAAATTGATAACTTTAATTGAACTATGCAATTGCTTACAAGTATCCAAACATGACTAAAATAAAACATCTAAGTGAGGAAGATCAAACGACTTTATTTCCAATATTCTCTTGTTATGTTTGAGACAGGGGGCTAAGAGATGAGGAGTGATAGAGATAGGGTGAAGATAAAGAGAAACAAGGAGAAACCAATAGAGGAGAAAGATAGATATATGGATCGAGAGAGATAGATAAAGAAGTGAGAGGGAGATACAGAGAGAGATAAATAGAGATATAGATGTAAGTTGTAGTTTTAGTACTTTATTTACTTCTTATAATGTCCTTTGCAAACATATTGTAATAGTAGAGGGGCCTCCACATGTCCTTTACAGCTACCTCATCAATCTAGGTGGTGAGGCCTCTATCAGTCACTTAAACCCCATAATGTTTTTCCTAAATGCTAGGCTAGTATTTTGGCATAGTAGCACATCCAAGAGAATTAAGCTTAAATTCTAATATAAATTTATAGAATGATAAAGAATTATACAAGTTTTGTTGAAGTGAGATTTTAGGAGAATTGAAAAGATATATATATGAATTTTATAGAGAATTTTGTAAATAAAGATATATAATTTTGGAATCTATTGTGATAAATATTTCTCAGTGTATTGGAAGGTTGGATCTTCTACATATTATAATTATATTAATCTCACTCAATTTCATTAAAATTAAGATTGATTGTCTGAAAATTAGATCCAAATTAACATGTAACCCTTGCAGCTAAGATATAACACGGTGGATTCAATTAAGACCTATATTAAATTTAAAAAAATAATAGTTGTAGATTAGCTAAATTTTAAATTATTGTAATAGAGTTTTTAATTATGTCAAAACCCTAGATTAAGATGGAGTAAGAAAGAGAATTATTGAAACACTATAATCTAGATTGAAACCCTATCAAAAATAATTTGACCAAAATAATGATAGAGACCATGTTTCTAAATCAATTTTCTATACCTATGGATAATATAATGGTTGTTTAAGAGGTGTGACTATTTGGTTGATTGGCTTTTGGGGTTGACAAATGAGCCTTGTAGGTGTTAGAGCATGCATATTTGTTGCATTAGGCACACTTACATATGTTTCATGACTTAATTGTGTGGATGCTCAACAATATTCTCATGCATATTATTATGTGTAATTGAGTACATGTTTTCACATTCATGTTCTAGCTTGATCTCACTTAGTTGAGCCTAAATTTAGGTTATTCTAGTCTAGTTGGGCTCTAGTTTTCACATTGTGCATATCATGTACTTCTAGTTAGCATATCTAGCTCTAGTTTGTTATTTCCAGTTTGAGTTATCTTTTGGATGCTTTTAGTACTCTTTCTTTCTATACATCAATTCTTTCACTCATTGTGATGCATCAAAATTCATTATTGTGCAATAGAACACATTATCTTTGGTTGATCTCTTTTGTGTCATAGGTGTTTTTATTTTAGATGATCCTTGGCTTTGGTGGTCATTTCATCAACTCCCACATGGTATTAGAGCACTAGATCTGAAAATTTCATGCCCACATGCTTGAGGGGTCCAACCTTTGATAAATTTTTTTGAGCATATTGGGGTCAAATGAAGGTTTCCATCATGTCCACAACATTGAAAACCCCTAAGATCTATTGTTGTTTCATCAGAATCCAAGAAGTTCAAAAGTTGGCTAATTTTGGCTTAAGGCATGAAAAATGAGGCAAAATCCAAAGGCACCTAAAATATCTAGGCACTTTGGCGCAAAACAAAGATCACTATTGAGCTTAGAGTGCCCAAAAATCTATAAATCAACTATAAAATTATCAAAAAAGGCATCATCCAATTTGGGGAAAAATGTTTTAACTAAGGAACAAACTTCAAGGAACTATATGGTCACTAACACAACATACAAAACTGCTGTCAGTGTTGCATCAACGCATGCAGTTAAAAAGGGGAGCGCTAAAAAAATTTCAACAAAAAATTGTAAAAATTTTCAAAATCTTTCAAAAAATTTGGACATACATGACATTTGCGCTAGGCCTATACTTGGGCACATGCAACCCATATATTGATGCTATCCTAGAATCAAAAAAGTCTCCAAAGGAATATTCCATTGCAATATTCCTAAGAATATTCTGGCAATAAGAAAAATATTATGAGACATGAGAATATTCTAGTCAGTCGATAGTATATTATGAAAAATATTGTAGTTAGTGATGGACATCAAATTTATTGTAGATTAAGAGAATATTTTGAGTGTATTATATTGATATCATCATGATATCATTCTGACATTAGTAGTATAGATTGCATGTGCAAGCCCTCTAAACCTTAGTTAGCCCTAAAATTTGCAGTTGGTTATTTGGTCATAACCAACTAAAATATCGTTGGAAAGCTGATTTTGGCATAGATCTTGGCATCTTGCTGGTTTGATTAGATTATTCACCAATTTCACATACAAGGCCTCCAAACTAAACCTTTAGTTTTGGACTTCCAAAGCCATAAATTGAGAAAACCGTCTCTATTTTTTTTACTTTTGTACATCGTTGGAAAGCTCTTGGAGTCTTCTATACAGATCTCAAGACCTTCTTTATCGATTTTTTATTAGATACTCAGAGACCTCAATCTTCTAGTTTTTGGCTCTTTCATGGAAACTATACAAATTAGTTGATTATTTTGTTATTCTAGTAGAATATTTTGGCATTAAGAGGATCTATATTGGTGTTAGTCGGATTTTAATACTTTTTCCATAATTTATCATGGATTCATATAATATTCCCCCTTACACTATTCAACTACTTCGGTTGGAAAATAAATGGTGATACACCTGAAGCATCTGGGTTTATGTCAAGTGACCATGAGATTAGAGCATGAACCTATAGGTGATGCTAAGAAGAGAAAATGGTTTAATAGGTATGATGATTCTTTTGGTAGATTCTGCATGTCTATGTATCCAAATATCCTCTTTCATGTTGTCTCTTGTACCAAACCCAATCAAAATTTGGATTATATTGGAGAACTTTTTTGGGAAGTAAGATACATTTAGGGGGTTTCAATTCCATAGAATGGTCTAATTGTCTCAAATACTAATGATTTTGATAGTATCCAAAACCTTTTCAAAAAACTCAAGTCTCTCAACTTACAGATGAATAATACAACATTGAGAAGGGGGACTCTTAGTTGATTCTCTCTATCCTTGCCAAGCTTGGTCTTGATTATTTAATTTTTTCTTCCACATTTTATGCCACCAAGATGTATTGGTTCTCAGTACACCATTCCTTCACTTGATGAGTTTACTTCTCAACTCACATGAGGGAAAATTATGTTGGCTCAAATGGGGAGATTAAAATCTTCCAAATAACAGGCTCGTATTGCTTCCCAAAGTTCCACAAATTAGAAGGCTCACATGGAAAATGAAAGAAACATAAACCTAAGGATTCCAAGAAACATGAGTGGCCCAAGGACACACAATCACATAATTCTTTAGATTCTTCTTCCTCTTCCAAGAGGTCATAATCAAATATGTATAATCTAAAGTGTGAATATTGCACTAAGCTAGGACATGATGAACATATATGTTATGCAAAGAAGATTTATGAAATGATACATCTTCAATAGAAGCACAATATTCAACCCCCTTTATCTCATGCATATTCTTCTACCACATCAAGACCTACACATTCCGAGTCAATTTCTATGGCACATGGTGAAGATAGGATGAAATGTCATGCTCTCTTTGCATTGACACAAACTCAATCTATCAAATGGCTTCTTGATTTAGGAGCCTCACATCATATAGCATATTCATAGGGTATGTTCTATTCTTTTGACCATCACTCTTTTCAATGGGTTTTATGGGTAATAACACTTACATGAGTGTTACTGGGAGTGGTTCTAATGAGGTTTATGATGGGACATTCAATGATCCTCTCTAATTCCCTTAACTATCTTCCAACCTTCTTTCCATCTACCAGATTACTCATAGTGGGAAGGGAAAGAAAATTGGGTTCACCCCTAATTTAGTGGTTATAAGAGATGATCATAGTGGAGATATTATTTTAGTTGGTAGAGTTGATTGTGTATTGTGACTCCATGAGTTATCTCATTTTTCTCCCATTGAGCATGCAATTCCTTTGATTGATCCTAGCACTCATGCATCTTAAGTGGATCAAGTATCTAAGTCAAGGTATAAAAGCTATGCTACCTCCCTAATTTTGGCATCCATAGTCCATGATCAAGCATCCATGCTATCATTTCACATTCAAGTCCAAGTAATCAAGCATTCAAGTCTTAAATTCAAGGAGAAATCAAGGCAATATATTCATTGATATTCATCTCTTCAAGCATCAAGCATGGAAGGAAAGGAGTAATGAATAGATCAAATAATTTTTGAAGACATCCATGATCTTTCTATCCTAGATCCAAGGCTAATACGACATCAAATATCATTTTAAAACATCTTCATAAGCGATTCAACAAAACAAAGGTTTGTGAAGGTATTTCATTTTATCAAGCCTCTACTACTAACAATGTCCTTCCCTTTTTCAAGAAAATTGATTCAGTTTAAATTTTGATTCCTAAAAAGGGGTTTGACCAAGGTGAACCCCTTTTCCCCAACCTATTTCCCATTTTCTATGTACAAATGACAAGTGGTGTAGGTACAAAGACAATGATAGGGAAGGTTGATAGAGAGTTATAGTTGATTGAAGTTTTATTAGAAGTCTGCTAGTATAAGGTGAGTCAAACTTGTCCTTAACCATTAGAGGTTCCTGTTAACTACTATTTTGGACTGCAATTTGGATCACAGGTCAACCAATGTACAAATTTTTTGAATCTATTTGTAAAATCTAATCCTTGAGCCTAGTGGATCAATTTTCCTTCTACTATGTGAAAGTATTGCTATTTTAACCATCCATCGTGATGAAAGACTCCCACATCAACAATTTTCTTTCATGACATTTTTGTGAACCCAATGTCCTTAAATTTCCATTATGATTAGGTATCTATACTTGACACATTTAAAGAAACCTTGTCTTTCTTGCTTGGAAAATTAGATTTACATGCATTAGGTTATATGTACAAATATATATTAGCTTATTCATAATGTATCTTCTTTTGTATAAACTTTATGTGTGTTTATTTCATCATTAGATGTTTAAATGACAAATTTATTAGTAATTTTCATTATTTAGACATTCAATTTTTGTCTTATTTTGTGTATGAGTTTTTGTTACCTAATTTCACCTACCCGACTCAATTAGGTAGAGCCTTGTGTCTCAGATCAAAAGGTACATTTATATTTTCATCCTACTTCATGAGTCTTGAATCAAATACAATAAACTTCAAAAAAACATTACATCAAATAAAGTGTTTCATTTAATGAATAAAAGAGCATAACATTGTAAAATCATTCTTTAGAGATATTTGCTGAAAATGTAAACATTTCATTTCTCAAAGGATTGTTTTTTTGCTCCACACAAGCTATCAAACTAGCTAAAGATATATCATTGCATTTTGAATCAAAATAATGCATGAATATATGTACAAAAGAGAGAAAGAAAATGTGTAAGAACAAGGGCCAGTCATTGCCTGAATGAATGACATGGGCTGAAGTAGTGTTGAAGGGTGAATGTATTGCTTTGTCACCCAAGCATTCGATCCTCACTTCCATGTACCCTGAAGGAATGTAAATAAATGGGTTAGAACATAGTTCTAAGCAATTACTAGTCATCGGTCACACACAATTACCCATATAGATATGCATCACCTCAAAAACCATGCTTTATTTTCTAAGTAGTTTGATTGTGCAGATGCAGGTGTTTTCATCCTAATAAGTGGGGTAAAAAATGGCTCCCACAAGGGTTGAGCTCATCTTTTCAGAGTGAAAAAAGTTCAAGACATCAACCCATATTTTCTCATCATATACGTAAAGCACAATACAGTTAAACAAAAGACAGTCCCATAAAGACATAATACAATTAGCAATGAGCAGAGACAGTGAGCATAATGTTGCCCATATACTAAATATAATGATATCTTCAACACCAGATGGAATTGAAAAGAAATAGAAAAATCCATGATTGCATCATGATTATATAAAAGTCAACATATTCCAGACATATCACCATTTTAAGGAGCAACAATGAATCAAAATAGCAAGGATATACATTGATAGCCACAATGCCATCATATGAGAAGTAGCAATAGAACCTGATATAAATATAGTTTACAGGTCACAAGAGTAGTTATAAAACCTTGAAAATGGTGGTTATATGTTTTTTGAACCAAATACAATGGAGTATTCAAGAAAACATTTATTGTTCAAGGAAATGGTAACAAAAAGAAACAGTGATATTGCTACTATAAGGACAATCATTAAGAAAATATAAGAGATGCGAAAAGGATTTGAAGAAGGCAATCACTTATGGAGGAAAATATATGATTTCTAATTTAAGGACAACAACTAGATATAATGATTTTACTAAATTAAAAGAAGCAGTGATTCTATGATCAAATTGCATAGATGTCCAGTATGATATGACAATATATAATGCATGGTGAGAGTAGAAGATACTGTCGTAGATCATATACAAGCTTTCAACCACATCTTGCGTACATGTGAAATCAGGATTGAACATGAAGGCACAAAAATATGTAAGGAAGGACCACGATAAGCATGTGAAATCCTAAGTAATTCCTAAATGTATTCATCATTTCCCTACATAAAAAGTGATAAACAATAAAAACATGCTATCATAAAAATCATGACAGTGTACAAAGATCATTTTTAGCAGCAACAATATGCAAAACAAATCATAAAATAGTAAGTCTGAAAATCTAAAGGCAGCGCGAAATGGAACAAGGTGTCTGCTATTTTCCAAAAGATATGATATAATATCAGAAAAAGTTATAGTGATAAGATTAATGTAGTGTTTGATCACTTCATTATTGTGTTTAGTAATATAAAAAATTGGTGAAATTGGTCACCTATACCGTCACCATGTGCTCAACATTACAAGTGTTTTCCATTTGATCATAAGGGTAGTTTCAAGATTCAATAATAAATAATGGAGTTGGAACTAATGCAGTCATGAAGAAGCTACAACAAGAAACAATTATCACAATGATTCAAAGAGGCAAAGTTGATGTTTTGGATACAAGAGTATTGCTAGGAAGGATAGACCACATATTTACAGTACTATAGGAATCAAAATAAGTAAAGGACACAACTTTTCCAATTGAGGAGCACTCATAATTTGAGCATGAAATAATGAGGCATTGATCAACTTATCAAAGCAAAGTTATCAGTAGTAGTGTCACTACTAAAATGAAGCAAGAACATATAGAGTTGCAAATGCATCATCATCAACAATAGTACATCCACATCTACTGAGGAAAATATGGATTGCATGGTCAATAGAGCAGATGTGGATCAGAATTTAGGACATATCTATGTGCAATTATAGTTCTAAGAATAGAGACAAAATATATGCTTCCTTATCATAGGACATCATCTCAATGCATCAAAGTGCAATGTAATAGTGGGAATCTAACATATTAGAACATCCTAAAACATATACTAGAGGAAAAAATATGATTCTAAACAAGTATGAATGTAATGAACAATTTTTTCATACAAAGATCAACATCAACAGAATGGGCATCAATCGACAAAGTACAATAAAACCAAAGGAAATAATCATGAAACGTTAGAATCTCATAATGAATACAATTCATCAAATAGTAATGGAAGGAGAAATTTTTTGTAAATCTATTTGAAAGAGAGCCCAAAATACTATGGCATATATGTTTTTGTATCATAATGACAAAGAGGAATTTTTGAGGTTTGATTGGTCTTGCACCAAGTATGGGGTTGTGTACGATAATAATAGTATATAGGAGGATCATCAAATGGTGGAAAAAATCATGCAACACAATTACATTGTCATAATGATATAGAAAAACCATGACTAATATAAAAAATCCAGAAAAGATCAAATGACATGATATGTCAAAGCAACATGTGCATAAACAGTGATACATTCTTGTTCATAATGTCAAAATCAGTCATATCATGGTCTCAATCAGTAAGGGTTTTTAGTAAGGGGTTTTTCTTTATTTACTTTGTTTCTAGAAAATGTCAAACTTAGAAGGGATAGTATTTCAAGCTTGTAAATCAGCATTGAATCATCATAATACATGGAGAAAAGAGTTTCGGCTTCCAGAGTTCATGTGCAAGATAAAAGTATCATATATGCATAGATTTCAAGCATTTTCAGATTCTTCAAGTATGTGTGGCTATAAATGAAGTGAAAATACAGAGCTAAAAAGCCATGACATGCATACATCGGCAACATCCATGAAAAAGGAGAAATACCCTCATAAAAATATTGGATTTTTCATTTGTTAAGCTTTTTGGAAAATCCATATTAGGAATTGTGGGGCTCGATAATGATTATTCGGCCTGAAATATAAAGCATCGAGCATGTAGCATATAATACATGGAAAAAGTTAAAAGAGTCATGTTTCAAGGATCAAGCATACTGGTAGAAAATGAAAAAAAGTCCTCAAAGTACCTATGATCATGAGCCAATCTGTGGAAAAGGCTCCAGGATTTGGAAAAAAATGTCTCTTAAAAGACTGCGAAATCTCCATCAGAAAACTCCAAAACCTCATCGACGACATACCCTCGGGCGACAGCCAGAGCTTCTTCTCAGCAAAGAGAAAAATGCAAGTGAAAATGGGAGTTGATATTAGTGTTTGAGCCCTAATATGCCTCATTTTACTTAATGTTTTATAAAGTTTTTTTTTTCTTTATGTCGTGAGTTTAGTAAGTGATGTTTTTTATCACTTAAAAAGTCTTTATGCTTCCATGAAGTCATAAAATGTAGTATGTAAGACATTATTAAAATGATCTTTTATCATTTTAATATGGTTTAGAG
>MU226126.1:271426-288546 GCA_018584345.1 Thuja plicata
TAATTTATATTTGTTAAAATAATAAAACATAAATTACTTAATAAGTTATTAATTTAAGAGCATTTAGATATTTATTATTACTTTTAAAAAGTCAAAAAGGCATTATTGCTCAATTCATGACAAATCTCAAAGTCAAAATATAGTTGTTAAAGTTTGCAAGTTATTACATTTTAGAGACTCTTTATGAGCTATTTTCAGGATAAAATTGCATTTATGGAGGTTAATTATGATGATAATTATGAGGAGTGACTTTGGGGACACATATATACCTTTTTGAAGTCCTTTGAAGGGCTCAAAATTGGTCTTTTTCCTTGTATCCAACCCAGAAGTTATTGTCCTCTTAAATGAGGCAGTTGGGCTGAGGTGCATAAGTATGAGTTGAAGATTCATCTTAAAGGAGTTCTTTTTCCTCTTGGTTTGTTGCTTTGTGATTTTTTCTGAGTTCTTGGCAGAGGCAAAGTGGTTTTTGTAACCCATTTTCAGAGATATAGAGGTTTATGATACCTTATTGTTGTGACTCATAGCTTATGCCTTCCCTATTTAGTCTATTATTATGTACTTAGTGTTGATACAAGTTTTTTTTATGTTCTTGATCCTTGAAGTTGTATCACATATTAGTGTCTTTATGCAGTGTTTCATATTTCTTTGCAGGTTTTAAGTTGTGCTTAATCATTTTTTTTTCAAAACTGTGATAACTCTGTCTCTTTTTTAGGGAACTATTATTATTGGCCTTCTTACAAATTGATTATGTAGATATTGTGATTTAGTGGGGCTGTGTAAATGAGCTTATGTTACCATTTCACTATGTGTCAAGTCACATATGTTCTTCTCAAATTTTCATTTCTCGTACATCACCCTTTAGAAATTAGACTTTATTTATGTTCATCCTTCTACCTCTTTCCTCTAGCAAAAGGTTTAGTTTTAGGTGGTTTTAGGTGAGCTACCAAATAGGAAGTCGGCCTTCATCCAAAGATTCATTCCAACGATAGGTTACCCACAACCTTGGTTTGTTTCCATGTTCCTCAAAATTGGTCAAGTAGTCTTAGCAACTTGATTAGGGTGCATTTTTGAGTGATAATAGTTTTTGGCACGCCTGGTGGGACCAGTGACTGATTTTTAGTCCCTTTTTACAATATTTTTATTGCATTTAGTGTGTACAAAAAATTTTTTAGCCTGAAAGAGGTTTAAAAAGTACACACTTGACAACTCTAAGCTTTGGAAAGGTAGGACAAGTCTATTACAACACATGAGAAGAGTGCAAACAAGGAGAAAATCTTCATCTTTTAACTATTTACAGTTGTCTCGACCTACGAGAAGAGGGAGAGAAACTAAAAAGGTACAAGAGATACTTGTTTATATAAGGAGAACCAAGTCTACGCCTCCTGTAGCAAGAGTGCATTCTTCTATTCCAATTTCTACTACCCCAGGAAGTCAAGTTTTGCAGGTTTCCATGGCACTTTAAAGGAACCAACCTTTCGTTGCATTCAATCAAGGCATCCCACTGAATTTATCTTAGCATGATATCATCCCTATGGCTGCATTGAAAATCTTACCATATTTCACGGGTGAGGATCAAACCACCCCAGTTGAGAATATAAAAGACATAGATAATCTTTGTGCTTTACATCATGTTACCAAAGATAATGTGGCAGTCAGGTTGTTGGTTTCTTCGTTCAAAGGAAAAGCATTACAATGGTTCACAAGGCTACCAGTAAAATCTATCACCAAATAGGATCAGCTTGGTACTGAGCTTTGTAACTTCTTTGAAGACAAACCAAACCATCTATCTTTGATGTAACAATTGTCAACTATAAAAAGGGCCCCTCATGAGCAAGTAATGGATTCAAACTTTTGTTTATAGAAAATGTGGGAAAGAATTCCTCAAACGGTAAGACCCTTAGCCAGTCATGCTTTTTTATACTATTTAAGGGCTTTCAATAGTGATATAGCAGTTATGATACAATCAATGGGAGGGGTTACATTGTCGAGTGCTTACGATATGGCCATTAGAGTAGAAAATAGTCTTATAAAGGATGGAAAAAATTGCCCCAAGGCCACCTATGCCAATTTTTGTAGGAGCACCTATAGTTCAGTCAATAATACCTTCACAAATAGCCCCTTTAGCTATTATTCTAGCTGCAGCAGCATTACCAACACCTAATCGTCAGTCCAATAAACATGAAAATGTTATTCCAACTCAGTCTATTGAGTTGTAGGAGATTAAAGGTATACTACAAAACTTTGGTAGTAAAATGGCGAATATGAAAAAACAACAAAGTCAAGGATATAGGCCTTACCATCCCCCTTACCAACCACCTTTTCAGAAAAATGAGAATAATAGGACACCATATCAGCCCAATTACCAAGGTTAAAGGCAAAATTTTAGCACCAAGCCTTATCAGCTTTATAACCCCAACACTTCTAGCTCTTCAAAGGAGCTCGTGGCCACTCAAAATAATTTGGCTCAGGACTACGAATGGTGTTTCCCATGTAATAAACCATATAATTAGAATGCTTGTAAAAATGGTATCATTATATAGGCTTTAATGGTTCAAAATAGCCCAGTTTTGGTGGCAAGTACTTATGATGAAGCCTCTATATAATAGAAAGAAGAGAAATAGCTAGAGACAATGCTTATGAATTGGAAGGATGAGAACTTTTGTAGTGTAAACTAGGTGGCTCTTGATGTTTCAAAGAACACCAGAAGAAAAGAATGGCAATAGAGTATGGGAAAAAAGTAGTTGGTCCATCTAATACTGAGAGTGTGTGAGATTTTCCAAAAGGATCACTTTCAGCAAACAAAGAACAACCTATGATCCCGGTACAACCAACTTCTGTTAACATTCATACCACTGCTACAAAGGCCCAATTTAAGTTTAATATGACATCAGTCAATATTTTGGATCACATGAAAATGAAAATGTATATATTTCCATGTGGGATTCTTTGGGTATTCCAAGTTAAAAGGATATTTTGCAATCAGCTTTATCAGATTTAAGTCTTTTAGGTAAAGCCAAAAGTGAAGAAGTTAAAGTTGTAATGACCAATTTTGTTATAAAAGAAAAAGAACAAGAAGTTCCAACAGTTAATTTCCCACCTTTTTACTTGTCTTTGATAATAGGAGACCACCTATCCCACAACTGCATGATTGAATCGGGTGCTAGCAGCTCGGTAATGCCCAAACAAATTATAGATAAGTTGGGTATCAAGTATGAGCCACTTGAAAAGGGAGTTGTGCAACTAGATGGTATGATTGTTAATACCATAGGGATCATTAGGAATCTTTATTTGACCCTACAGGCTTGTCCAAATTTCTCTATCCCATAGGATATATATGTCATTGAGTTGCCTCCTTATTTCGCTATATGCTTGTCAAGGGATTTCACTGCTAAAATCAGAGGTTACTTATCTTTTGATTGGTCTCATATGTTGTTTAGAACCAGGTATGGTACCAAAGTTACCATAAAATCTGAGCCTATTTCCAAGGATCATGATGAGCCTTACTCCCCAAGTTCTATCAATGCCAACTTATTTGCAAGTGATCAAGAGGGGTAGCCTGTCATTCAGGAAGGTAACACTCAAACCGAGGCAATACCAGATATACTCCTTGATGAGTGGGTTGCTAAAAATCATGAAAAGAGTATTTTTTAAAAACATCTAGGACATGTTTCTTTGGGCATGTATTTAATACATGAATCTGATTCATTCATCCCCAACCTAGAAAAAGGTGCAGAACAACAGTTTGGGCAGCAAAATAACAAAGTTTGGGAGCTAATTTTGATGGTGCAAGGAACAAAGTTGGGGTTGGTGGCAGTTGCATGCTATTTTATCCAAATAATGAAAGGTATTATTCATCTTTTCAGCTATGTTTTAGCTTCTCCAATAACACTGCCGAGTATGAGGCTCTTATTCATGGATTGGCATGGGCAAGAAGAAGAGGTATTGGTTTTTTGAAGGTTTATGGTGATAGTGAAATAATAATTAATCAAGTGAGAAACATCAATCTTACCAAGAATGACCTAATTGAATCATACAAGCACAGAGTATTGGGTCTTCTTGATGTTTTTGATGCATTTAATCTAATTTCCATACCCAGAAATCAGAATAAACATGTTGATAGATTGGCTGCTATTGGTGTTGAATTCGACATTCCAAAAGAAATCAGCAGTAATAAGACCAATCAACATGTTAGAGTGATTGTTGGACCTGATGTACCTAATAATAGTACACATTGGTAAGTATTTGAAAATGACCAACAAATAGTCAATTTCTTAAGACAGGAAGCTGAATTCTCACATGTCAACCAGGAGAAGTTTCAGCACCAATATGATGGCCAAATCATTCAGCTGAAGAACAAAAAAATTTCAAAGAGTTTGTTCACCCTTGAATCCATTTTCAACACCGATAATAAGACCATAAGGGCCAAGGCCAGCATGCAGGTTCAACAGGAACACTATGAGGAGGTTGATGTATTCAAAGGGAAGTTGCTTAAGCTGGGCCAGGTGTGTTCAACAGAAGAGAAGCAATCATTCATTCATATTTTTCAGGAATTTAGTGATGTTTTCACATGAGAGTATAGTGATTTGAAGGGGTTTAATCCCAAACTTTCTCAACACACTATCAAACTTGAACCTGATGCTAAACTAGTAAGGCAGAAACATAGGCCTTTGAATCCAAAATTTGAGCCACTTATGCAAAATGAATTAAACAAACTGATTGAAAGTAGTATCATATTCCCTATCAAGCATACTTCATGGGTCTCAAACCTTGTACCAGTTTGAAAAAAGAATATTGAGATAAGGTTGTGTGTTGATTTTTGAGATTTAAATAGAGCCTCATTGAAAGACTGACACCCCTTACCTTCTATGGAGCATATCCTTCAAGTAGTCTCAGGGTCTGAGAGATTTTCCTTACTAGATGTGTATTCTGGTTACAATCGGATATTAGTGAGGGAGGAAGACCAGTTCAAGACAACTTTTACTACCAAGTGGGGTACCATGGCATACAAAAAGATTCCCTTTGGCTTGTCCAATACTGGGGCAACCTTTAAGAAGGCCATGTACATGGCTTTTGACAAGTTAATGTATACAATTGTTTTGGTGTACCTAGATGACAACACTGTTCCTGGGAAGCAAAAGACCATTTAAAGCATCTAAGACAAATTTTTGAAAGATGTAGAGAATTTGGGGTATCCCTTAATCCTAAAAAATGTATTATTTCTATTCATGAGGGAAAATTTCTTGGTTATGTGGTGTCTAAACAAGGTATCACCATTGACCCTGAAAGAATAAAAATCCTAGCTCTTTCTTTATTGGCACATAAGAAAGGTTTGAAAAGTTTCATTGGCTGAATAAATTTTGTTAGATGGTTTATCTTGGATATTGTCAATTTGTTGAGTCCACTAACAACCATGTTAAGGAAAAATATTCCATTCAACTGGACTAAGGATGGAAAAAGGTGTTTTGAGCTGATTAAAGAGGTACTTGCATCCGCACCTACACTCATAAATCCTAATTTTTGTAAGGATTTTGTTTTATATGCATATGGAGATGTTGATTCTATCTTAGCAATGTTAGTGCAACACAATGATGAAGGCATGAAATAACCAGTGGTATTCTATATTCAAGAGCTTAAAGACTACGAGCTAAGGTATTCTTTTGTGGAGAAACATGTTCTTGTTGTTATAAGGAGTTTGAAAAAATTTAAGCACATGTTGTCTAATAACAGAATCATTTTAATGGTTGCTCATCTGAGCATAAAGGGATTCCTTTTAAGTAAGGATTTAAGTGATAAAAGAGTCAGTTGGGTGACTAAAGTCATGGAATACGATGTAGAGATCAAGGTAACCAAACTTATCAGGGGAAAACGGCTATGTGAACAACTTGCTAATGTTGTAAGCAGCAAATAAAAGGGTGAGTAGGAGGTTGTTCTAGTTTTACAAGATGATGAATAAACAATTTCAGTTTCTGCCACTGATTGGGTACAGTAAATGACTCATTTTCTTCAAACTAGTGAATGTCCCCAAGGCTTAGATAAAGAAAAAAGGAGGTACTTTAGACTACAATCCATCCCTTATGTTCTATTGAATAGTGTTTTATTTAGAAAATACTTTAATGACATCCTCTTGCGATGCGTTGAAATTGACCAAATGGATAAAGTGTTGCACAAATTCCACAATGGGTTAGTTGGAGGTAACTTTTCACCTAGAGAAATAACTATTAAGGTGATGAAGGGTGGCTATTATTGGCCTAGTTTATTCAAGGATGCACACCTATGGGTAAGAAGGTGAAAAGAATGTGCACTATTTGTTGGTAAAGAAAAGTTGGCAACCTTACCCTTGTAGCCAATACAGGTCGAACAACCCTTTATGATGTGGGGTTTAGATTTTGTTGGGGTAATAAATCCACCATCCAATGTAGGGTACAAATGGGTATTGACATCCACTAACTACTTTACTAAGTGGATTGAAGTAGTGGCCTTAAAAGAGGCAAATGAGACTTATTTTCTAAATTTTTATGAACAATTGATTTTTAGATTTGGGGTACCTAAATCCATCATTTACTTTTACTAGTTTTAGGATATCTGAGTGGGCAGTAAAAAATGGAATTTATTTGAACACTTCTTCTAATTACTACCTACAAGGAAATGGCCAAGAGGAGTCTACTAACAAGAACGTGATTAGAATAATTAAGACGACTGTGGAAGGAAATCAGAGGAGTTGGCACTCAAAGATAAAATCAGCTTTCTGGGCTTATATGATTACCCTAAAGTGATCAACAAGGAAATCACCATTCATGTTAGTTTATAGAAGGGAGGCCAGATTACCCATCTCGGTTGAATTGCCAGCATTAGATTTAGCTAACCAGCTGGATATGCTAGAGGAAGAGCCATTGACAACAAGATTGGTGCAATTGGAGGAGGTAAGGACAACAACTTAGAGAAGAATTGAAAATAATTAAACACAGATGACAAGGTCTTTCAACAAAAGGGCATCTCCAAGAAATTTTCTAGAGGGTGACATAGTGCTGAAATGGGATGAACGTAAAAGTAAGCTTGGAAATCATTCTAAGTTTGATGCATTCTGGAGTGGGCCCTTTATCATATTAGAGTGTAGACAACATAATGCTTTTCAGCTATCAAGGTTGGATGACAACATTGAGTGGATCCTAGTAAATGGGATTCACCTCAAGCACTATTTTTGAGGCAGGATCTATCCTTGTATATACTGCAGCAATTTGTAGTTAGAAAATAAGTGTTGTAGCACAATAGTTTAGTTGCAGTTTTCAGCTTTCCCTAAGTGTTGTCCAAAACATTTAGTTAGTTCTAGTTTCATTTTTCCTACTTTCAATAAGTCTTCAAAAGTTCTTAGTCATTCAAAGTAACAAGTGGAAGAGGTTGCTGTTGTCAGTCCTTCCTAATTTACGGGGAATACATATATAATTCATGCCAGTAAATTTATGTTTTACTATCACAAACCATACACCCATTCTTAGTGAATTGGCAAGGATCACAACAATTTAAAGTTAGTTTCAACTATGTACAGGGATTATTTGAATCCTTTTTTCAATCTACCAAGAGCTTCTAACCTTTTCTAATTGTTTAGATATACACATATAATTCATGATAGTGAAGTTGATGCTTCACTATCACAAGCCATATATCTATTTCCAATCAGTAAGAAAAGGTTGTTGCAGTTTTTGCAGATGGATTTCAAAGTTTTATCCATGATTTTATAGTGACTCTGTATCCAATGAATAGTTCAGGTAGATGGGTTTTATGTCTAGGATACATTAATAAAACAAAAATTGCCAAAATGTTACCTAATTTCACCTACCCGGCTAAATTAGGTAGAGCCTTGTGTCTCAGATCAAAAGGTACATTAAGATTTTCATCCTACTTGATGAGTTTTGAATCAAATACAATAAACTTTGAAAAGGTGTTACATCAAATAAAGTATTGCATTTAATGAATAAAAGAATGTAACATTGTAAAATCATTCTTTATAGATATTTTTTGAAAATGTAAACATTTCATTTCTCAAAGGATTTCTTTTATGCTCCACACAAACTGTGAAACTAGCTAAAGATATATCATTTCATTTTGAATCAAAATGATGTATGAATATATGTACAAAAGTGAGAAAGCAAACATGTAAGAACAAGGGCCAGTAATTGCCTAAATGACTAGCATGGGTTGAAGTAGTGCTAAAGGGTGGATGTCTTTCTTTGTCACCCAAGTCTTTGATCTTCACTACCATGTACCTTGAAGGAATGTAAAGCAATGGGTTAGAACATAGTTCTAAGAAATGGCTGGTCATCGATCACACACAATTACCCATATACACATGCATCACCTAAAAAACAATGCTTTATTTTCTAACTAGTTTGATTGTGCAGATGCAAGTGTTTTCATCTGGACAAGTGGGTCAAATGTGGCTCCCACAAGGGTTGAGCCTAGCTTGTTAGAATGAAACAACTTCAAGCCAACAATGCATATTTTCTCATCATAAACATAAAGCACAATACATTTAAACAAAAGACAGTTCCATAAAGACAGAATACAATCAACAATGAGTAGATACACTGAGCATAATGCTGCCCATACACTAAATACAATGATATCTTCAGCACTAGATGGATTTGAAAAGGAATATCCGCATCCATGATTGCATCTGGATTATATGACAGTCAATATATTGCAGAGATATGACCATTTCAAGGAGCAATAATGAATCAAAATATAAAGGATGTACTTTGATAGTCACAATGTCATCATATGAGAAGTAGCAATAGAACCTGATATAAATATAGTTTATAGGTCACAAGAGAAATTATAAAACCTTGAAGATGGTAGTATCTATTGTTTGAGCCAAATACAATGGAGTATTCAAGACAAAATTTATTGTTCAAGGAAATGGTAACAAAAATAAATAGTGATACTGCTACTATAAGGACATTCATTAAGAAAATATCAGAGATGCTAAAATTCTTTGAAGAAGGCAATCACTTATGAAGGAAAATATATGATTTCTATTATAAGGACAACAACTAGATACAATGATTTTACTAAATCAAAAGAAGCAGTGATTCTATGATCAAATTGCATAGATGTCTAGTATGATATAACAATATATAATGCATGGTGATAGTGGAAGATACTACCATATATCATAGACAAGCTTTCAACCATAGCTTGAATACATGTGAAATCAACATTGAACATGAAGGCACAAAAATATGTAAGGAAGGGCCATGATAAGCATGTGAAATCATAACTAATTCCTAAATGTCTTTATCATTTCCTTACATAAAAAGTGATAAACAATATAAGCATGCTATCATAACAATCATGACGGTGTACAAAGATCATTTTTTATCAGCAACAATATACAAAATACATCATAAGACAGTAAGTTTGAACAAATAAAGGAAAAGTGAAATGGAACAAGGTAACTGCTATTTTCCAAAAGATATGATACAATATCAGCAAAGGATAGTGATAAGATTAATGTAGTGTTTGATCACTTCATTATTGTGTTTAGTAATATATAGAAGTGGTGAAATCGGTCACCTGTTTTGTCACCATGTGTTAATTAAACATTAGAGGTGTTTTCTATTTGATCATAAGGGTAGTTTCAAGATTCAATAATAAATAATAGTGCTGGAATAAATGCAGTCATGAAGAAGCTACAACAAGCAACAATTATCACAATGATTCAAAGAGTAAAAGTTGTTGTTTTGGATACAAGAGTACTACCATGAAGGATAGACCACATATTATAGTACTACAAGAATCAAAAGAATTAAAGGATACAACTTTTCCACTTGAGGGGCACTCAGAATTTGAGCATGAAATAATGAGGCATTGATCAACTTATCAAAGCAGAGTAATCAACAGTAGTGTCACTATTAAAATCAAGCAAGAACAAATATAGTTGAAAATACATCATCATCAAAAATAGTACAACCACATCTACAGAGGAAAATATGGATTGCATGGTCAATAGAGCAGATGTGGATCATAATTTAGAAGGACATATCTATGTGCAGTTATAGTTCTAAGAATAGAGACAAAATGCATGCTTCCTCATCATAGGAAATTGTCTCAATGCATCAAAGTGCAATGTAACAGTAGGCATCTACCATATTAGAACATGCTACAACATATACAAGATGATAAAAATATGATTATGAACAAGTATGAATGTAATGAATAGCTTTTTCATACAAAGATCAACAACAAAAGGGGAATCAATTGACAAAGTACAATAAAACCAAAGGAAATAATCATGATAGGTATGTTGCCCCATTTTTGTTCTACATACCTTTAGGAAAAAATTGATGTCTAGTACTTGGTAGTAGTTTTGAAATCATCGTGTAAGTCTTGAGTCTAAGTCTAGCTTTCCCCTTAGGTTAGGAGGCCTTTATCAAATTTTCCCAAATTGACTTCTTTGCAAGCCAGAGGGAATATGTATCTGAGATCATGTTTCATTGGGTAGGTTAGCTTCCCAAATCCGGTAAAGGTCATGTTTCAGAGGATTCTAACATTGGTTCTATTTACATTTGAATTCTTTGGCATTGACACTTCATTTTTCAGCATTGGCAAAAAATTGGTTTCGGGCTTCTCCTTGGCGGAAAATCACCTGTAGAGTGTGTTTTCCACAGTGGGTATTTACAAAAGTATCAGTAGTTAGATTGAAGTTGGAAATAGATAATCAAAGTTTAGAAAGGCAACTAGATTCAGCACAAATCCATTCAAGTCAGACAGATGATCAAATGATGAAGAATATAAGAAGGAAGTCTCAATGGTGGAAAAGTGGAAAATGGCTTCTCTACTACTTCATCAGGTGGGATTCAACATGGGAAGTACATTTTCTGCCAAAATATTAAAATAGAAGGGGGTTGGAGAAGAATCTATCTCATAGGTGACCCAAGGTATAAAGAAAGCTGATGAGATCAATACATATCATTTTAGCATCTCAATAGGCTAAAATCCTCCCTTGGTGGATTTCTGAGAAAGGAGCACCCCAAAAGCATTTCTCCGCCCAAAGGAGAAGTGGAAAAGTAATTATCCGCTACCTGCAAAAAGTTACCGTTACAGTTATCAAAATGAAAAGATGTTTCCTAACAGCCTGTAAAGGTAAATTAATTATTTCAAATAAAGACATTTTACCTCTTAACGAGATTTTTCATAAATGCTTACATTTATTCATTAGTGTGGCATGGGAAGTCGACCATTAACGGTAAGAATTCAAAAATTATAAATTCAATGAAGTGATATAGACAGTAACTACCATCTGTTTGACGAACTATCCAAATTTGAAATTCTTGACAAAGAGTTGTTCTCTGATCTTACATTCTCGAGATACATCCCTGGTTCCTATTTAAAACCAATCGAAACATGGCTACCAGATTTATGGGGTTCAATGGAATGAACAACATCACCTCTAATTGGCACAACATTACAGACACTTCTCTAAAGTTCTTTGACCTGCAGAGCTTCCAGGATAGATTGAAGGAAGACCCAATGCATCCCATTACTGAAAAATTGAAGGAGAGTAGACTAGTTGAAGTCGTCGGCTTCCTTGTGGCAATTCAAGATCATGAGCTTGTTAGAGAATGTATAGCTCACTATAATCTAGAGACCAAGGAAATCCTTTTGCCTGATGACACAGTGCTACTCTCTATTGACAAAGATTCTGTTCAGAACTCTCTTCGCATTCCAGAACAAACCAAGTATTCAGAGATGACATACAGTCGGGTGGTCACTGAATATGTAGCGAAGAAGGCTGTGTGGAAGAAGGAGATTATGAAGACATGGTTCTAGGAGTCGAAGAGCACCAAGGGAAAGTTTCCCAAAACTCTATATGGCACAAACCTGAAGCCAGAGATCATGGAAATCCTAGTATAGCTTCACAGGATCAGAGGTGAGAGTGATGCGCTAAATTTTGTTGAGCATCATTTCTTCCTAGTCTGGGTGATTTTCTCTCAACACCATTTTATTGATTGGGACCTCATGGTAACCTAAAATCTCTCTAATGCCTTAAATAGAGATAAACATCAAAATGAGTTCTATATGTCATCAGTGTTATTATCCATTTTGACTACTATTCAACTTTGGCTGGGAATCCCTAGATTAGTAGAATTTCCAGAAGATGTGAAGAGCTATGAGTTCTTCCCTTGTCTGCAATTACATAACAGTTATACTTAATATCTCAAGGTTAATGATGCATTTACAATGAGATTGTGCAAGGAATTACAAGGTTTCCCAGAAAAGAGATTTTCTCTAGAAGCCATGGCATTCATCAGCCAATTCAGAGCTTATTTTATTTAGTTTACCAATTTCTCATACATTCATCTTGTAGGATTTGATGATTTCCCTCTGAAGCATCCCAGATATCAAGACAACATGATCGTACTTGTTGAGGTGATGAGGCAAGCGGTCCAAGTGAACCTAATATGTGCAGGTGCCTAGAAAAAAGGCTACAACTTCGTAATGACCATTGGAGCCTACAGTTGTGCATCCTGGTTCGATGCAAAGAATGTTCTAAAAATATTCTCAAAGAAGTTTCATTTAGAAACATATGATGTCCTGAGGCCGCAGTATGATCCTATGGACTATGCTCAAGATTATCTGTAGATGGGTTGCTCGATCCATCACATTGATGATATTGAAGATTATTGGGCCAACTGCAAAGATGACTGAGAGAGTAGAGAAAGGTTCTACGCAAGGTTAACTATTGAAAAAATCAAAAATTTCAAAGTTAACATCCCATTTGAAGGGCGAGAAGATGACAGCCAACATATGTATGATCATACATACCTAGAGAAGATCAAGCCCCTCCCCATAAGCTTAGAACCTATGTTAGGCCAAGCTATTGATGACTTGGAAACATTGATGGGTGGGATTTACAGAAGGATGGAACAATGGGTTGGATGGATGGCGGGTAGGAGAAACCAGTCTCAAAGGAAGCCTTTGTCATGACAGACCCCAGAAAAAGAGATTGGGAGTACCCCCACATCATCTTCGAAAGCTATCCCAAATGTAGCTAAGGAATCGGCTCAACCAGTAGGTGGAGGTGATGAACCTTCTGAAAAGATGATTTTGTTAGACAAGACATGCGGAGGTGGCTTAGCCCCTATCATTGGCTCCGTGGAAGAAGCAGTCTCAACATAACCAGTCAAGTCTATGACTGAGTCTATTAAGAATACAGAAACAGAGCACATAGCTCAAGTCAGTACCGTGGGCACACAAGGTGATGCCTCAACCCAAGATACTCCAAGGCAAGGATCGCATGTCATAGTTAAAGTGGGCGAGGATAGTTCCAGCATAGCAGCCACAGAATCAGATGAAGAGGTTGGGAAACAACAAAAAATGGCTCAAGTCATTAAATTAGTCTCTTACTCTCCAACTTTAGTGAACCCATTCACTTCCAGACCCAAAGCTACCCCTGCGGTGATCAGGAAGTTGTTTATAGAAGAACTGGTCTTTGCCTCCAAAGTTACTAGTGCTGAATCTTGGATAGAGAGTACTTTGGAGCGCAAAAGGAAGAGAATAGAAGAAGGGACTTCGAGAAAAGATACCCTTTTACTATCCTTACAACCCAATACCATGGTGAGCAAAGTAAAGAAGGTGAATATGATGTCTACACTAGGCTGAGATCCTGAAACTGGACATTTCACTATGGAGATAGCAAAGCCAACTAAGGAAGGCAGGTTTGAAGATTTGACTACTTCTAATTTTGAGTTAGAGTCATTTGACATGGGACTGGCTCGTCATGACACTAAGCTGGATTGGTGGAAGTCCACCAATGTGGTAATTGAAGAAGAGGTCGAAGAGGTCAAAACTGCTAAAGTACAACTCAAGGAAGAAGTTAATGAGATGAAAAATTTCATTAGATAGTTGATCACTCCAATTGCAAGTGTCCCTAGTGCTCAGACCACCTTTGATCCCAGTGCTGCAGAGAATCAGGCCATCATAGCCAAGTTGCAAGAGGAAATACATTTCAGGCACATTAGAAAGAGATGGATCAAGAGGCTCAAATCTAAGGGACTGGTAGTTGTTGAGCAACTGGGTAATGCTGTCCTAAGGCTAAAAACAGAGAGGAATAATATTGATAAGAATTTGTAGACTCTTGCATTGGAGAGAGTGAGATGTAAAGAATGCATAGTAATGTTGCATGTGGTAGTTAAAATGAAGACCAAGGAGGTATTAAAGGCCAAGATCTTGCCAAAAGGAGATGAGCCTTTGATTGAATGGCTTCAAAGCCTATAATTTAAGATTGAGATGATCATCCAAGATGAAGAAGGGTTGCAGCAGACAGATGTAAAAATTAAGGAGGAACATAACAAATATTTTAAACTCCTTCAGGGTCTGCACACAAAATTATAGACAAGTGGTTAGGGAAAATAAATGATCAGATTGGCCAGTATGCAGAAATAATTTTTTGATTATGTGCATAAGCTGGCAAAACAGTCTTCCTCCCATTTGGACAAAGTGCCAGAACTCCAATAATTGAGCGGATGCATTTTTAAAGCCATGGAAGAGCTGAAAGATTGGATGGATGTGATCAAGAGCCTGGCGAAAGAACATTCCAGATGGCTCATCAGATATACTAATGTCCATATCAATAGGCACGAAGAGCTCATCCCAATCGTTACAACTGTCACTACCTATAGGGATAAATTAGACAAGGGGAAGAAAACAGAAGCATAGATAGATTCCCTCTTGTACTAAATTTTGAGATTTGTTGTAACTGATAAACTTTTGTTTATCATTTTTGATTAGAGAAGTGGAACCATTTTGGTTACCCTTTTTTGTAATAGTCCAACTCTGGAACTCTATATGTACTATTTTCCAAATCAATAAAAAGGTTGGCTAAATTTTGGTGTGAGTGTGAAGAATGACATTTTGCTGAGTCAAATTTGTGTATGTCTGAATACCATTACTTTAATTATTCCATTACATTGCATTTATCTTTCTGTTGATTTAAATATTTCCTTGAAATTAGATTTACAGTTTATGATTGAACCGAAGTTCTGTGTTATGATTTGATACAGTTAACCAGAGGGAAATCTAGTGTTAGTCTATGTTTGGGAGATGTTCCTATGAAATAGATCGACTCATTGTTGATTTATAATTAATCCTTACTTTTTTATTTGCATCTTGATTATCTGTCATTGCATTACTAGTTTCTAGAGCCTGTATGATAACTGAGTTCTCCAGATTGGTTGGATTTAGTTGAATTTAATCTGCCTGAGCTAGTTCCTGTCTAGGCCTAGCTTGTTTTACCTCTTATGTTCTTAGGTTAAGAACATACCCCTATTAGATTAGGAAAGATTCATATTCATTGAAAACAATTCATTTAAGGGAGTTTTACCTTCAAATTCAGAGGGAAATTAGTCATTCATTTACATTTCCCAACTGTTGTATTCAATTGTTTCTTCAATATTTGGGTATTTTGGAGTTAAAGTAAAGAAGAACAATATTTTTACCAATAGATTTTTGGTGACTCTACTGGGGCACGAATATTCATTAACCAGAAGAAATACCGTGAGGAAAGATGGTGCTTCCCCATGAAAACATAATTCCTATGCTCCAACCAAATCTTGGGTTCCAAGACGACCAAGAGGATCTTATTTCCTCACAAAATACTTTTGCCTGGAGATATAGAAGAAACACTGAACATCATAGAACGTCAGTCAAGTGCTTGAAAAGGAAGAGTCTAGAGAAGAAACACTTGAAGGTTCCATCTGAAGGAGAAATCTAAGAAGGGCACAATGCCAAATAGGACGTGAGGCTAGACCACATAATTAGTTTAAGCCCTGGAGCCTAAAAGATTTCTCAGGAGTGCAAAAAAAGAAGGTAGTACAGACCCAGTCTTTGAGAGACTTGTGGATATCAATTTTTCTCTACTTGAAGTACCTCGTTGAGGAAATAGAACTACCAAGAGAAAGAGTAGACCCCCTTCGCCTCCCAAACAATCTTCTCTTTTGTCTACCACTTTCCAAGTGCTAACTTTACACAGAGTGGTTGCTCCTCCCATTGTCAACCTAACACCTTACCTACATCAAGTAGTTATGGCAGTCCCTTGGGCCACTGCAGTTGGACCACTTCAATTAGTAACATATAATCCCCTTCCCTCAGGTTCAAGGAATAATTTCCCCAAATTCTCTGGCAATGGGGAAGTATCTACAGATGAACACATTGCTTCATTCTTTGCTTTGGTTAATATCTTAGGAGTGCGAGAAGAAGATGTGGCTGTCAAATTATTCATGGAAACCCTTGTTGAAGGTGCTACTGATTGGTTCCATCACTTGCCCAATTCTTCTATCACAGGTTGGGCTTCTATGAGAGCTACTTTTGAAAGAATATTTAAAATTGCTGAAGATGAGCACGCCTTGCTGACACAATTGACTTCTATCAAGAAAGAGCCTTCAATCAATATGAGGTATTTTGTGGCTAAATTTAGCAAGCTTGTAAATCATATCCCAGCAGCTGACAGGCCTATTGCGGGGAATTTGAAAACATTCTTCATAAGTGTTATGCCACTTGATATCAACTATGATTTAAGAAGAGTAAACCTGGCAGATTTGGATGCCACACAAAGAACTGGTGTAGAACTTGAAGACCGCATGATCTCATCAGGAAAGTGGAAGAGAGAAATACAATCTAGAGCTAGTACTAGTAACACCACATCATCAGATTAGATGATACAAAAATATTTCACATCCTAATGTTGAGAGTTTTGTTCCTATTCCATAATCCTTACAATATAATGTGCTTACCTATGCTCTGTATATCATGACTACGTCCATTCAACATGTCAATGTCATGTTACTATTAGAAAAATTCCTAATCCTAATATATCTCCTCTTGTAATTTTTCCATGTATTTCCCAACCCTCATCTATACCTACATACCATAATGTCCCACCTCTATCTATTTCTCATAACATTCCAAATCTTGCACTAGCAAACATGTCTAATATCAAAATATCCACTAAAGAAGCCATTTATAACCTTGCCCAAAGTATTCAATCATTGCAACAACAACTTGCTTCCAACACCCAATCCAAATATAATATCCCTACTAGTGATATTGCTAGCTCATTATCCCAT
>MU226126.1:289032-300656 GCA_018584345.1 Thuja plicata
ATATGTTGAGTTTATTACGAATTTGTTTTTTTTAGTTTAACTAAACATTGGTTTTTCACCATATATCAACTTCTCTATATAACGCTTATGGAAAAATAGTAAACTAAGTATTTTATTTTTTGAAGAAAATCTATGCATTAGGTATTATGTCATATTTCCAACTAAAATTAATAAAATAAATTTTGATACATACAAACCCATTAGGGGTGTGCAAGGGGACCTATGTCTAAATTATAGTTACCTCAACTTCAAAACTTAATATTGCACTTGCTTTAGGAGTAAATGCATGAAGATGTGATAGAATGTGTGGGAGAATATGCATATGAGAGTACATAAAGTTCATAATTGTTTTTATTGTAACATACAATACACCAATAACTGTGCATATTTGTACTTAAATATAATATATTATGAATTTTGGGCCACTTGTATGTGATGCTATTTGTAAACATTAAAATGATTTTTTGAATAAAAAATTAAGCAATTTTGTGCAACTTGGTGTATACTATAAATACAAATGTACGAGTATTTGTTTACTTGTATTGTTCAATTACACATAATATAGTGAAGATTATTGGTGTACGATGCAATTATGTATTAGATCATTTGTTTAGTAATTATTAGCTAACTAATTAACACTTTTAGTAATTATTAGCCAACTAATTAACACTTTTGAAGAGTTAGATGTGCCCTAAAATGTATAATTATTCAAACACATTCGTACTCTCCCCCTAATTATATTTTTTCCCAAATTGCTTAATTCCAAAAAGGAAAAAGTGTCTTAAAATTGCTTTGGTTAATATCTTAGGAGTGCGAGAAGAAGATGTGGCCGTCAGATTATTCATGGAAACCCTTTTGAAGGTGCTACTGATTGGTTCCATCACTTGCCCAATTCTTCTATCACAAATTGGGCTTCTATGAGAGCTACTTTTGAAAGAAGATTTAAAACTGCTGAAGATGAGCACACCTTGCTGACACAATTGACTTCTATCAAGAAAGAGCCTTCAATCAATATGAGGTATTTTGTGGCTAAATTTAGCAAGCTTGTAAATCATATCCCAGCAGCTGATAGACCTATTGCGGGGAATTTGAAAACATTCTTCATAAGTGCTATGCCACTTGATATCAACTATGATTTAAGAAGAGTAAATCTGGGAGATTTGGATGCCACACAAAGAGCTGTTGTAGAACTTGAAGACCGCATGATCTCATCAGGAAAGTGGAAGAGAGAAATACAATCTAAAGCTAGTACTAGTAACACCACATCATCAGATGAGATGATTCAAAAATTATCCAACGAATTCATTGCTTTCAAGAGGCAACTTCCCAGATTCAATAATCCCTACCAATGAAACTTTCAAGAGCAGCCTAGAAGAAACAATGATGGGAGGAATGCTGAGGGAAAAAAATTACAATTAACGCCTCCACCATAGAGGCTAGCTATAGAAGCTCCTCCTAAAAATGGAAACATGTGCGCATTTCACCTAACAACAGATCATGATGGAGAAAATTTCCCCGATGTAGCTCGCGCTTGGCAGATGCATCAGACTGATGAGTGGAATACTGGAGTATCTGGAGCGAAACCAAATTTGTACTCACGTGGAAACTCTGAAAACTTATATTTAGAGTATGAATCAGATTCAGAATGAGAATCAACATGTTATGCTACCATAAATGGGACCTCCTACATAGTATTGACCCAGAGTCAGAAAGATAAGGGCCCTGCTTCCACACCTCCACCAAAAAATAATGAGGCATCTACTTCCAATTCTAAGGAGGCCAACCAAGGAGTGAGGATTCTACAACCAGGTAAGGAACAAAACTCTTTTGACATTATTCAATTCTGTAGATATTCTAGAATTTGGATTTCCCCCATAGACTATCTTAAGTCTAATCCTATAGAACTGCAAAAACTAGTAGATTACTATAAAGAAGGGAATCAGAATTTAAACTAAAATGTCATGACTGCCATAGAAAATGAGTCTATATTTGCAGACCCAATTGAGAAAGGAGATTCATCTATTTTGGCTACCTTCCCAGGCCAAAAACCTGATCCATTCTATGTGTCATTATATATTAATGGTTGCAAATTAAGCAATTGCATAATAGACTCAGGAGCCTTAGACAATGTAATACCATCAACTGTAGCTAAAGCTTTAGGTCTTACCCTCACTAAAGCTCATGGTAGGATTTACTCCATGGATTCCAAGAAAGTACCTCTAGTTGGACAAATCAAAGATGCTCAAGTAGCTCTAGTAGCACACCCTGAGAAGAAAATGTTGTTAACAATACTTGTTGCTAATATACCCGCTAGTTATGGTTTGTTGCTAAGCAGAAGTTTATGCAGAGATCTAGGAGGGGAAATAAAGTTGGATTTGTCTCAAGCTTTAATCCCAGTGGGTAACAAAAAGATAAAGATGGTTCCCGAAGAGAAAGCTAAGTTCACAGTGCTAAAATCTGATGACCCTAAAGCCCAAATTCTGTATTAGGAATTAGAATTTGGAAACTATATGCTATTTACAAATGATCATGATGGGGAAAAAGAACTTGAAAAAGAGGAAAAGCAGTCTTCTGTTGAATAAACGTCACCATAGATCTGGACTCTAGAATTTGATGGTAGCTGTGCGTCGTCAAGATCTGGTGCAGGCGAAGTCTTAATATTGCCAGATGGAATATGTGAGACCATGGCTTATAAATTGGAGTTCAGAAACACCAATAATATAGCTGAATATGAAGCCCTACTATTAGGAATTATTTCTGCGAAGGAGAAGGGCGTGAAAATTTTGAGAGCTCAAGGTGATGCTGAGTTAATTGTGTGCCAAGTCAAGAATCAATAATCCGTAAAGAATCATAGATTAAAAAACTACAAGAACAGAGTATGGGACTAAAAAAAAGTGTTAGATGCATTCTTTATTGAATCCGTTCCAAGAGAGTTGAATTGCAAGGCAGACTCCTTAGCAGTATCAGCCTCATTACTTCTCCCTCACCCAGAATTCAAAGATAAGAAGTACCAAGTAGAGGTTGTGTATAGACCGTCTATGCCTGATAATGCAGAAGATTGGCAAGTGTTCAAAGATGAAAAGTACCTCCTACTCTTTTTGGAGAGCGGTGGTGACTTCCATAGGGATACTCCTAATAGTCATAAAGGAAACTGTCATGAAAAGAAGAAGGATAGGTCAGATATAATTTAGTTGTAGGGTAATATCATCCCTCCCCATTTAGTCACACTTGAAATACTTTTCAATAGGCATGATACTTTTGTAAAAAATAAGAGAATTGAGAAAGGCCCTACCACCAGCGAATATAAAGGAATTAATATTGGAAGTGAGAAAGATCCCAAGATGATCAACATTGGAAAATGCTACACTGAAGTAGAAAGGGAAGAGGCCAGGAAACTCTTCCTGGAATACCAAGATGTTTTTTCCTGGAGTTATGAAGATCTAAAAAGTTTTATGAATGGGAAATTCAAACACCAAATTCCTTTAAAACCCAAGGCCACTCCATTCAGGAAAAAACAAATAAATTACAACCCCAAAGTTGTTGATGCCATATTTAGAGAAGTAGATAAAATTCTTAAAGCAAGGATCATATATCCTATCCATCACTCTACCTAGGTGGCGAATATAGTGCTTGTGACGAAGAAGAATAGATAACTAAGGATCTGCGTAGATTTTAGAAATCTTAATCAATCTTCCTTGAAAGACAATTACGCCCTTCCCAACATGGATCACCTACTGCAGATCATAGTTGGAGATGAGATGATGTCTATGTTAGATGGCTTCTCAGGGTACAATCAGATAGAGGTGGAGAAAGCAGATCAGCACAAAATGACTCTCACTACCCCATGGGGCACTTTCGCATATCACAGAATTCCATTCGGGTTAATCAACACCGAAGCTACCTTTTAGAGAGGTATGGATCTTTCCTTCAGAAATATGAAGAACAAAATAATTGGTATGTATCTGGATGATCTTACTGTGTTTTCTAGAAAAAGAGCTGATCATATAAATGATTTAAGGAGAGTATTGCAAAGGTGTAGGGAAGATGGGATTTCATTGAATCCCAAGAATTCAATTTTTTGTGTGATAGAAGGGAAATTACTGGGTCACATTGTTTCAAAAGAAGGCATAATAATTGACCCAAAGAGGGTTAGAGAAATTCAGCAGCTGAGCTTACCTGTGAACAAAACTGGAGTAAAATCATTTTTTGGTCAGGTAAAATTCCTCAGGAGGTTCGTCCTAGAGTTTTTTGAAATCACCAAATGCATAGTAGACATGATGAAAGGAAATGTAAACTTCAAATGGAATGACCCTGGCAAACAAGCTTTGAAAAGCATTAAAAGCACCATAGCCAGTGCCCCAGTTTTATGTCACCCAGATTACAAAAAGGATTTCATAATCTAATGTTATTCCTCTGAACATACTCTGTCAGCCATCCTCATGCAGGAGAATGAGGAAGAAGTTCCGGCTCCTATTTCTTTTATGAGCACACCTCTAAAAAATCATGAGTTGAAATACTCTCAAAATGAAAAGCATGCTTTTGCAGTAACCAAGGCTTTGAAAAACTTCAGATTCTATATTTTACACTCTCACTCCCTGGTATATGTGCCTAACATTGCAGTCAAGAGTATATTGACTCAACAAGATGTGGTATGTAATAACAGAGGAGCATGGGTGGATAAGACTCAAGAATACAACATAGAAATCAAACCAACCAAGTTGGTGAGAGGAAATGCACTATACAAAGCAATGACGAAAAATCAAGTGGATGAAGATCCTGAAATGACACAACTGGTTTTAGCAGTAAGTATACAAGACCCTTGGTTTGAAAATATTGTGTATTTTCTAACACATGGTGAATGTCCTAAAGGATTGACTTTGAAACAAAGAAGAGATTTGAAACTGAAAGCTTCTAAATATGTTATTTGGGAATATAGATTGTATAAGAGATCTATAGATGGGACTTTCCTCCGGTGTGTTGACAAACAACAACAAGAGAAGTTGTTAAAAGTGTTTCATGATGAAGCTTGCAAGCGACACTTTTCCTCATCAGTTATTGCATTCAAGATATTGAGATAGTGTTATTATTGGCCACGAATGTTTAGAGATGCATATCACTGGGTGTCAAGATGTGAAAAATGCAAAATGTTTACTGGAAATCCACAGCTAGCAGCGCTACCTTTCAGACCAGTGATAATTGAGGGTCATTTTCAGTAATGGGGTCTTGATTTTATTGGTCCTATAAATCCCACATCTAGCACAGGCCATACCTACATAATCACTGTGACAGACTATTTCATGAAATGGGTGGAGGAAAAAGTAACCAAGAGAACTACTTCGGAGGTAGTATGTGAGTTTATCAAAGAAAACATCCTGGTAAGGTTTGGTGTGCCTATTAAGTTAGTTATCGATAATGCCACATACTTTTCTTCTCAGGAAATTAGTAAATTTTGTTTTGAGGATGGCATTATGATCAGTGACTCATCAGACTATTTCCCGCAAGGGAACGGTCAAGTTGAGTCCAGTAACAAAAACTTGGTGAGCATCATGAAGAAACTCCTAGCAGATAACCAGAGAACTTGGCATAATAAAATTTATGAAGTCCTCTAGGAAGATAGAGTGACTCTGAAAAGATCCATTGGCATGTCTCCCTTTGAGCTTGTCTATGAGATTGAAGCCAATCTCCCATTGCCATTGGAGTTAGCAACTTGCAAATTGAGAACAGCAGTAGAGGATGGTATATATGAAAATGATCTAGAAAAGAGGATTCTTTACTTAAACAAGCTTGAAGAAGAGAGAGAGAGAAGATGGTAGATCACATCACATAGCATCAAATGCGTGTGAAGAATTTGTTTGACAAAAGAAGTAGGCCTCTGAAATTTATGGAAGGAGATATGGTACTACTGTGCGAAAAACATAGAGCGCCTAAAGGTATGCATGGGAAATTTGAGACGCTATGGAAAGGGCCTTTCAAGATCCATCAGGCGTTTGAGAAGAATTATTTCAAATTTTCTGATTCAGATGGTGAAGCACTTCCCTTGACATACAATGGTAAGGACTTGAAGCTATACTAGATCTGAAGTTAAAACAGGTAACCCTGTATTGTACCATAGTTATGTTTAGTTTCGATTTTTATTTTCCTTAGTTAGGTTTCCTTTCACTTCTTTCCTTTCCATGTTCTTGCTTTAGTTTTGTTATGAGCCACCTTTTTGTTGAGCTTTGCGAAACCAGAGATTTGAGTTCCTTGCTTCGACATGTGAATGTCCAAGTCCCCAGACAGAGCCAGTTATTTCCCCATTTTTGTTCTGCATGCCTTTAGGCAAAAATGGATGTCTAGTACTTGGTAGTAGTTTTGAAATCATCGTGTAAGTCTTGAGTCTAAGTCTAGCTTTCCCCTTAGGCTAGGAGACCTTTATCAGATTTTCCCAAATTGACTTCTCCTTTGCAAGCCGGGGGGAATATGTATCTGATATCATGTTTCATTGGGTAGGTTAGCTTCCCAAATTTGGTAAAGGTAATGTTTTAGAGGATTCTAACATTGGTTCTATTTACATTTTAAGTCTTTGGCATTGACACTTCATTTTTCAGCATTGGCAGAAAATTGGTTTCGGGCTTCTCCTTGGCGGAAAATCACTTGCAGAGTGTGTTTTCCATGGTGGGTATTTCCAAAAGTCTCAGCGGTCAGATTGAAGTTGGAAATAGATAATCAATGTTTAGAAAGGCAACTAGATTCAGCACAAATCCATTCAAGTCAGACAAATGATCAAATGATGAAGAATATAAGACGGAAGTCTCAATGGCAGAAAAGCAGAAAATGACTTCTCCACTACTTCATCAGGCGGGTTTCGACCTGTGAAGTACATTTTCTGCCAAATCATTAAAATAGAAGGGGGTTGGAGAAAAATCTATCTCATAGGTGACCCAAGGTATAAAGAAAGCTGATGAGATCAATACATATCATTTTAGCATCTCAATAGGCTAAAATCCTCCCTTGGCAAATTTCTAAGAAAGGAGCACCCCAAAAGCATTTCTCCGCCCAAAGGAGAAGTGGAAAAGTTATTATCCGCTACCTCCAAAAAGTTACCATTACAGTTATCAAAATTAAAAGATGTTTCTTAATGGCCCGTCAAGGTAAAATAATTAATTCAAATAAAGCCGGATTTCCTCTTAACGAACTTTTTCATAAATGCTTACATTAATTCATTCATGTGGCATGGGAAGTCGGTCCTTAACGGCAAGAATTCAAAAATTATAAATTCAATGAAGTGATACAGATAGGAACTACCATCTGTTTGATGAATTGTTTGAATTTGAAATTCTTGACAACAAGTTGTTCTCTGATCATACATTCTTGAGATACATCCCTAGTTCCTATTTCAAATCAATTGAAACATGGCTACCAGATTTATGAGGTTCGATGGAATGAATGACATCACCTCTGATTGGCACAAAATTACAGACACTTCTCTGAAGTTATTTGACTTGCAGAGCTTTCAGGATAGATTGAAGGCGGACCCAATGCATCCCATTACTGAAAAACTGAAGGAGACTGGACTATTCAAAGCTGTTGGCTTCCCTGTGGCAATTCAAGCTCCTGAGCTTGTTAGAGAATGTATAGCTCACTATAATCCAGAAACCAAGAAAATCCTTTTGCTTGTTGACACTTTGATACTCTCTATTGACAGAGATTCCATCTAGAACTCTCTTCGAATTCCAAAACAAACCGAGTATTCGGAGATGACATATAGTCAGGCGATCACTAAATATGTAGCGAAGAAGGCCATGTGGAAGAAGGAGATTATGAAGACATGGTTCTAGGATTCGAAGAGCACCAAGGAAAAGTTTCCAAAAACTCTATATGGCACAAACCTGAAGCCAGAGATCGTGGAAATCTTGGTATTGCTTCACAGGATCAGAGGTGAGAGCGATGCGCTAAATTTTGTTGAGCATCATTTCTTCCTAGTCCAGGTGATTTTCTCTCAACACCATTTTATTGATTGGGCCCTCATGGTAAGTGAAAATCTCTCCAATGCCCTAAATAGAGCTAAACATCAAAATGAGTTATATTTTTCATCAGTGCTATTATACATTTTGGCTACTATTCAACTTTGGTCGGGACTTCCTAGATTAGAAGAATTTCTAGAAGATGTGAAGAGCTATGAGTTCTTCCCCTGTCTACAATTGCATAACAGTTATACTGAATATCTCAAGGTTAATGATGTATTTACAATGAGATTGTGCAGGGAATTACAAGGTTGCTCGGAAAGGATATTTTCTCCATAAACCATGAATTCATCAGCCAATTCGGAGCTTATTTTATTCAGTTTTCCAATTTCTCATACATTCATCTTGCATGATTCAAAAATTTCCCTCTGAAGCTGCCTAGATATCCAAACGACATGATCATGATGGTTGAGGTGATGAGGCAAGTAGTCAGGTGAACCTGATCTATGTGGGTTCCTAGAAAAAAGACTATGACTTCCCGATGACCATTGGAGCCTACAGTTGTGCATCCCGGTCTGACGTAAAGAATGTTCGAAAAACATTCTCAAAGAAGTTTCATTTAGAAACCCAATGATTTCCTGAGGCCGTAGTATGATCCTATGGACTATGCTCAAGATTATCTATAGATGGGTCACTCGATCCATCACATTGATGATATTGAAGATTATTGGGCCAACTACAAAGATGACTTATAGAGCAGAGAAAGGTTCTACGCAAGGTTAACTATTGAACAAATCAAAAAGTTCAAAGTTAACATTGCAGTTGAAGGGATAGAAGATGACGGCCAGCATATGTATGATGATACATACCTAGAGGAGATCAAGCCCCTCCCCATAAGCTCATAACCTATGTTAGGCCAAGCTATTGATGACTTGGAAGCCTTGATGGGTGGGATTTACAGAAGGATGGAACAATGGGTTGAATGGATGACGGGATGGAGAAAGTGGTCTGAAAGGAAGCCTTCGTGTTAACAGACCCCAACAAAAGAGACTGGGAGTACCCCCGCATCATCTTTGATAGCTATCCCAACTATAGCTATGGATTTGGCTCAACTAGCGGGTGGAGGTGATGAACCTCCTGAAAAGTTGATTTCGTTGGACAAGACATGTGGAGGTGTCTCAACCCCTATCATTGGCTCCATGGAAGAAGCAGTCTCAACAAAACCAGTCAATTCTATGACTAAGTCTATTAAGAATATAGAAACATAGCACCTAACTCAAGTCAGTACCATGGGCACACAAGGTGATGTCTCGACCCAAGGTACTCCAAGGCAAGGATCTCCTGTCATAGTGGAAGTAGGCGAGGATAGTTCCAACATAGTGGCCACAGAATCGGATGAAGAGGTTGGGAAACAATAGAAATTATCTCAAGTCGTTAAACTAGTCTCCTCCTCTCCCACTTTGGTGAACCCATTCATTTCCAGACCCAAAGCTAGCCCTTCGGTGATCAGGAAGTTGTTTATAGAAGAACTAGTCTCTGCCTCCAAAGTTACTAGTGTTGAATCTAGGATAGAGAGTACTTCGGAGTGCAAAATTAAGAGAATAGAAGAAGGGGATTCAAGCAAAGATACCCTTTCATAGGCCTTGCAACCCAATACCACGGTGAGAAAAGTAAAGAAGGTGAAGACGATGTCTACACTAGGTTGAGATCCTGAAACTGGACATTTCACTATGGAGGTAGCAAAGCCAACTAAGGAAGGTAGGTTTGAAGATTTGACTGCTTCTGATTTTGATTTACAGTCATTTGACATGGGACTGGCTTGTCATGACACTAAGGTGGATTGGTGGAAGTCCACCAATCTAGTAATTGAAGAAGAGCTCGAAGAGCTCAAAATTGCTAAAGTACAACTCAAGGCAGAAGTTAATGAGTTGACAAATTTTATCAGATAGTTGATCACTCCGATTACAAGTGTCCCTAGTGCTCAGACCACCTTTGATCCCAGCGTTGCAGAGAATCAGGCCATCATAGCCAAGTTTCAAGAGGACAGACATTTCGGGCAGATCGGCAAGAGATGGATCGAGAGGCTCGAATCTGAGGGTTTAGTAGTTGTTGAGCAACTGGGTAATGCTCTCCTAAGGCTGGAAATAGAGAGGAATAATATTGATAATAATTTACAGACTCTTGCATTGGAGAGAGTGAGATGTCAAGAATGTATAGTAATGATGCACATGGTAGTTAAAATGAAGACCAAGGAGGCATTAAAGGCCAAGATCTTGTAGAAAGGAGATGAGCCTTTGATCAAATGGCTTCAAAGCCTAGAATTTAAGATTGAGATGATCATCCAAGCTGAAGCAGGGTTGTAGCAGACAGATGTAAAAATTAAGGAGGAGTAGAACAAAGATTTTAAACTCCTTCAGGGTTTGCACACAGAATCACAAACAAGTGGTTAGGGAAAAGAAATGATCAGATTGGCCAATAATCATTTTCTGATTATGTGCATAAGCTGGTAGAATAGTTTTCCTCCCATTTGGAAAAAGTGTCAGAACTCCAACAGTTGAGCAGATGCATTTTTAAAGCCATGGAAGAGATGAAAGATTAGATGGATGTGATCAAGAGCCTGACCATAGAACATTCCAAATGGCTCATCAGATATACTAATGTCCATATCAATAGGCACAAAGAGCTCATCCTAATCATTACAGCTATCACTGCCTATAGGGCTAAATTAGACAAGGGGAGGAAAATGGAAGCATAGATAGATTCCCTCTTGTACTAAATTTTGATATTTATTGTAATGGATAAAATTTTGTTCATTATTTATGATTAGAGAAGTGGAACCGTTTTGGTTACCCTTTTTTGTAATAGTCCAACTCTAGAACTCTATAGGTACTTTTTTCCAAATCAATAAAAAGGTCGGCTAAATTTTGGTGTGAAGAATGACATTTTGCGGAGTCAAATTTGTGTATGTCTGAATACCATTGCTTTAACTCTTCCATTACATTGCATTTATCTTTCTATTGATTTAAATGTTTCCTTGAAATTAGATTTATAGTTTATGATTGAACCGAAGTTCTGTGTTATGATTTGATACAGTTAACCAGAGGGAAATCTAGTGTTAGTCTATGTTTGGGAGATGTTCCTATGAAATAGATCGAATCATTGTTGCTTTATCATTATTCCTTAGTTTTGCATTTGCATCTTCATTATCTATCATTGCATTACTAGTTTCTAGAGCTCGTATGATTACTAAGTTCTCCAGATTGGTTGGATTTAGTTGAATTTAATCTGCCTGAGCTAGCTCCTGTCTAAGCCTAGCTTGGTTTAACTCTTCTATTCTCAGGTTAAGAACATACCCTATTAGATTAGGATAGATTCATATTCGTTGAAAAAAATTCATTTAAGGGAGTTGTACCTTCAAACTTAGAGGGAAATTAGTCATTCATTTACATAAGAACAATTTGTTTACCAACAAGTTCAAAATTTCATAATGAATACAATTCATCAAATAATAATGGAAGGAGCAGCTTTTTGTAAATCTATTCTAAAGAGAGCCAAAAATATTGTGGCATATCTATTGTTGTATCATAATGACAAAGAGGAATGTTTGAGGTTTGATTGGTCTTGCACCAAGTATGGGGTTGTTTATGATCATAATAAAATACAGGAGAATCATCAAATGGT
>MU226127.1:20262-33016 GCA_018584345.1 Thuja plicata
TGAATAACATGGCACATTTTCCACAATCGAAAAATGCCATTGTTGTCCACTACTCGATTCAAGGTCATCCAATTGGAAAATACTAAAAAGAAAACTGTTTAGCTTATGAGGATCTTGAAGGATTCCAACTTTTCTAAAAATGATGGCACAACTTTTTTATGACCATTTTAGGGGAATATTGTCTCAGGAACTTTGGGACTACTTCAAGATTAGGATAGACTTTTCTGTCTTACCCATCACACAAAATTTGTCGCTAACAAATGTAAGAAAAGTACATTTAACTAATGAGTCATCAAGTGGGGTTTTGGACAATTGATCAGTAATCCCGTTACCGGGTGCATGCACCCTGCCTATGTATCCGGATTCTGGTGCGTTCGGACGCGGATTCTGGTGCTGGTGCATTTGGATGCACCCAGGGAACGTGCACTACACTACTCATCAACAAACACGATGTATATATAGCAGGTTATAGTTATAGCAAGATCTAACCTAGAAAACCATTTAAAAACTGTGATACCCTTTTTAAATTCTGTATTGGTTGATCAAATAAAACATCTATGACTCGGCATTACACCTGTCGAACACATTTTCTTCAAGTTTGGAAAGCCTTTTTACCAAATCATTTTCTATGAACACTCTGTAATCATTTTTTCTACCTGAGATAATGTGATTTGGGGCATAGTGACATTATTACCAGCGCAGAGCATGTATGGAGTATTCGAAGACATTACCTGTTAACACACCAGACAGCGTCGAACGAACAGCAAAACACGCACGCCACCAAACCCTTGCGCAAGAAAACGTGAATATCTGCGGCTCTGAAAATGGGGTTTTCATTCCAAAAACACGTTTTTGCCTGGACCCGACGGGAATACTAAATTTTCTTTATTTGACCACATAACCGTGGATTCGAAAGTGATTCCACCTCCTGAGGTGGAATTGTGAAATCCACGTTTTGAGCTAAATGGGGATTTCAAAATCCACATTCTCATTCTTGCAGAGGGCATCCAAACAGGGAATTGCACCCCATAACCGGGTTATGCCGCCCATAACCCGGTTATGGGGTGCAACCAAACGGGCCCTTAGAGACCAGCACACAGATGTCAACAAAGAATATTTAGAGGAATATTTTGTTAATAATAGGGACCAATGCCTTGACAACATAGCTAAAAACTAGCTCACGGTACCCAAGAAAGGAAAGTCACAATTGCCAAAAGAGATCCATAGGTTTTTATTGACGGCAGATATTGCTAACATGGTTATTTTACTCAACAAGATAATGAGAAATAAAGATTCCCATGAATTTGAAGGTTGGATGTTCTTTTTCATCAGCATCATCATCTCTGAAAGCAGTTAGTCCATTTGATTTTGACTGGGCAGATATTATAAGTGACAACCTACATGGTCAACTAATGAAACTTGAAATAAATCAATATTTTTATATGACTTCTTACCTTTTCTATGCCATTGCAGGAATGAAAAGTTGGCCGAGGTTAAATAAATAAGGTGTATATGATGACAAAACATTGATTTATGATTATCACCTACAGTTACAACTAGGAAATAACTTTCATCATTTTAGAAGAGTGAACGATGCCTTCACCATGCTTACTGTTAGAGACCTCCGGGGAAATATTGGGCTTAGATACAATAGTAATTCAATGGTATAGGAGTCATTTCATAGAATTCCCAAAATTTACTTATTTCATGTTGGCGGTGTTGCAAGTGTGGTTGTTGTTGCACTAAAGGATCAACCTGTCAATGCCTGATACAACTACTAGACTTATAGAATCTATAGGAGTCAGTTAAACCATGTCACAAATCCTATGAAGGATGGCAGCGCAGTACCAACAATCTGCCCCCCAACGTCACTTTCCACAGACCCGCGTCACTCACAAAGGAGATTTGAACTTGTGACCAAGCTCTGATACCACTTGTTACAAGTGTGGTTTCCGTTGCACCAAACGATCGACCTATCAATGTCTGATACAACCACTAGACTTATAGAAAACACAGAAGGTGATTAAATCATATCAAAAATCCCATGAGGGACGTTGACACACTACCAATAGGCAGGTTATGATGGATACCCTTTCATTCTACCTAGGTTCATAGATGACAAACTTGAAATAATTGAGATTCACAAGCAAGTCAATCAAATCAACAAAATTCGTAGGAGCAAATGAGTTACTAGTATTCAATTTTAATAGGCATTGGCCACTACAATTGCGAGTCTGGTTCTGATGCTAAGGATATTGAGAGATCAATTGTTAAAATCACTTTTTATCCCTACACTATGAGGTTTCCCTTTAACAGTAAAGGGTATGCTATAGGAACGTTGGGACTTGGCCCTAGTTTCAACCACTTTCCAAATATTGAGGACTTGTGGGAGGATTGTGAAGATGATTTTGAAGTCCAAAGAAGGGATTGGATGAGGCTTACAATGAAACAAATTATTTATTTCAAGTAGGGATTGGATGTAAATGACATACAAATGATGAATTGACTTTGATTGATCCTATCTACTATAAAAAGATATAGTTGCTTCTGCTGCCACCTATAGATTGATCAATTTCATAATTAAAGAACTTAGATGAAAGAAACTCTTTGGTCATCAAAAGAAAAAAGGAATGGGTAAAGAGTAAAGTGCTTGAAGCTACAACCACTCGGCCTTCAAGTAAAGAAGGTACTTCAAGGAAGAGAAATGATAGCCATGAATATTCTTCTCTTTCTGATCTTCAAAGATCCACCTCGAGTAAAAATTCACAAAGAGTTTCTTCTGGAAACAATGGAGATGATGAAGACCTAGATAGAACAAACTTGATCTCACTAAGGCATGTGAGGGTGAATTTACAATTATAAAAAGAAGGTCCAAAATAAAAGGGAGGGTAGTTATAGACATGATTCAGAAAGATGAAGAGGATAACACAAGTGAAAGCCTTCACGAACCTCTTGGTGATAATGAGAAACAAAATCCTAGCACTTCACCTTTTTCCATTATGGCATCTCCTCCTCATAATAACCCCACTCAAACAGAGATACCAATGATAGACATTACTCAATATGAGGACCAGTTACCACCCATTCCCAATCTTTTAATGTCCTTGAACTCATCATTCATTGACATTCGAGAACCTTTGCAAGCTTCTTCCTCGTTATCGTTACAAAAAAGTTTGCAAAAGAAGAGAATTATCCAAGCAATGACCCCTGAGATGGACATAGTTGCAAATTTTCTCCAGAAAATAACTAAGATGAAGAAAACAAAAGTGATGTCAAGGTTGGCAGCTAACCCATCTTCAGACAATTTATGTGTTGAGGTTACTAGGCCTATTGTGGAAAAGAATATTGAAGAAGCCAATGCAAGTGATTTCAACATTAACAAGATAGATTTTGGCCCTTCGTCAACTGAGGGAGATGTACACAATTTTGGAATATCTACAGCCGAGTTGGTACAAAGAATAAAAAAAGGAAAAATAATCAAAATATTAGCTTAAGAACCAAGTTTAAATCTTGGTGTCCTATATCAATTCCATTGCAGATCCTTCTGACATACCTTCAACAACAACTTCTGCATAAGCTCTCACAGGTTCTGAAGACATAACTGAAAAAGAAAGTTGTTGAGGACATACACAAGTGCTAATCTTATAACTTAAAATGATCAAAGGATGGATTAGTCAAATGAAGAATGAAGCTTTGGATTTTGTGGTCAAAGCGAAAGATATCTATGATAAACTTGATTTACAAGAATAGGAAATAGAAAAGTAGCTGAAAATGACCAAAGAACAAGAGTTAGCTTGGTAGAGCATACCAAGAGAACTTCAGGAGATGTCTAGAGTTGATCCAAATAGTTTGATCGCTGAAAAAGTATTTGCCAGTGCAGAAGATAACCAATCAAATGTATGGTGCAGAAGTATAAACTGGAAGTTGAAAAATATTAGTCAAAACTTGGTTGAATATGAACGACTATTGACAACCCGTGAATAGATAAAAATGAGAATACTAGAGGAGGTCATTAGAATTATTACAGGTACATTAGTTGTAAAGGATTTCCTATAGATTGATTGTCAAGTTCTCTTAAACATGTTCATCGAAAAAATCAATGCAGAGATAGAAAACAAAGTGTCTAATGCAGATGTAATGAAGAGACTAAGTGTTATTTCAGTTGCTTTAGATGCTTGTGACATACCAACTTACCATTGAGAGTTGATGGAGATATGTGAGAAATAGATCACTTAAAAATTGAAGATGGACAATGTGTTCATTACTAGCCATGAGCCTATGAAAAATATTCTTAATTCATACAGGGATTTTAAAACTAAATCCTTAGGTTTGCATGGATAAATTGTGACTCAGAACACTTTCCAAGTGCAACGTTGTTGTGGAACGTCTATCTTTCTCATTCTACTTTCTCTATAGTTTAGTTTCAGATTTTATCTCCTCGTTCTTGCTTGTAATTAGAAATTTTGGTTATTTTGGTCAAGGTTAGATAATTGAATCCTTTGGTGCATAAATTGTTGAGTTCTTAACTGATGCAGGAGCATCTTGGGTTTTTTGGCAATCCTGATCAACCAAAAATATGTTTTGCTTTAGTTCGGTAACTTGTTGGAGTCTACTCAGTAAAGTGCTCGGTAACTGCTTTTGCTCGGTGCTCGGGCTCGGTTACTTGTTATGTCTTTCTTTATCGACGGGTCTCGGTGGATGTTTTGGCTTCTCGGTTGGTCTTCACTGAGTTGTTTTTGTTGCTCGGTTACCTTCTTACTGATTCATTTCTATTGCTCGGTTGGTCTTCACTGAGTTGTTTCTGTTGCTCGGTTGGCTTCTTATCAAGTTGTTTATGTATATGTTGGATCTTCTGGCCGACTTTTGCATTTATTTTCCATAGCGTAATTAATGTGGGATCTCTCATTGGGATGTGTGTGGACCTAAATCTAGGTCTTTTCTATTTCGTATGTTGGATCTTTAGGATTTGAGTGCCGACCTCTTTGGTGGACTCTTGTATATATTTGGTTTTCTGTTCTTAGATTAGAGTATTAGTTTTTGAAGATAGAAGATTAAGGGTTAGCAGATTCAATGATAGGTCTGTGACCTCGCATGTATCAAGATTACTCTGTAAATATCTGAATGTATATGGCAGAAACTGGGAAGGCCTTACAGCCTAGCATGTAATAAGTTTGATAAAATAATATATATGATCTGCTATTCGGCCTTCTCTCCCTTTCTGTGTTGTTGCTTCTAAGTTGTTCTACAAGTTGGTTAGGATAGTTGGGAGTGCCTTGGGCCCTGGTTATCCAACCCTCCTTGCAACAGGTGGTATCAGAGCGTAGATGAGATCTAGGTTCCTTCTTGTAAGCCCTAACCCGAGTTGGTTGATATTGTTGTGGGGTAACAGATTGCGATCTGACCTACAATTGTAAAGGGTTTCAAGATGGTTCGTGGGAGAGGAAATGAAGATCTAGGTCTAGTTGATATGTTAAGATAGATGGCTGAAAGATTGGAAGTTGTTGAGACAAACAATCACAGAGGAATGCATCTTGAAGATGTTAGTGATGATGAATTTGAAGAAGTGCAAGGAGAAGCCGCACCTTCACTTGTGATGGATCAGGAAGAAGAGAGATTCCTGCGACCAATGACAAACTTGAAGTCCACACCTTAGTTTAATCCTCCTGAGTATAGTGGAAATTTAGATTCTGATGAGTTGATAGACTAGATAACTGAGATGGAAAAATACTTTGAGTATGAGAATATATCGGAGGAGAAAAAAGTAAAGATTGCAAGTACAAAGTTGAAGGGTCATGCGTCCTTGTGGTGGGAGCATCTATAATTGGATCAGAAGAAGGGTAAAGACAAGATCAAGGTATGGGATAAAATGATAAACAAATTGAAAGGCAAGTTTCTACCTTGTGATTACTAGATTAACCTAGTTAGAAGAATGCAAATTTTGAAGCAGAAAGATAGCTTGGTAAATGATTACCCGAAGAAATCTACAGATTAGACATCAGATTTGGACATGTTGAAGATGAAGTGGAAATAATAGCAAGGTATCTAAATGGATTGAGAATTTCTATACAAGATGAGATCAACTTGGTAAAGATGGAGAGAATTGAAGAGGCATATCAGTTTTCCCTAAAAGATGAGGAGAAATTGAACAAAAGATATGAATAAAGGCAAAGAGGAATAGGTGGTAGATTCCCTAGAGGAAGAGGTAGATCTCATGGTGAAAACAAAATATCTGAACCAGAAAAGACAAATCTGAACACATATCAAGAGAAAGGAAAGACATAATGGAAAGGTGAAAGTTCATTCCAAGGAAGAGGCAACTACTCCCGAGGAAGTTATAGCAGAAGAGAGTTCCAAGGAACTTGTTATAATTGTGGTGAAGAAGGACATAGATCTTTTGAGTGTACACATGCAAGAAAGAAAGTGGGTAGTAGCAGAAATGCTTTGGTGCAAGAAGAGTCACCGAATGAACATGAGAAGGAAGGAAATCTAATGATCAGAAGGATACTTTGGAGTGAGAAAGATAAGCAAGATCCTGTCAAGAAAAGTTTGTTCAAGAGCAGATGCAGAGTTGCAGACAAAGTTTGGAAGGTAATTGTTCATAGTGGAAGCTCAAAGATTCTGGCATCTAAGGAAATGGTCACAAAGTATCAATTGGAAAGAATGAAGCACCTGAAGCCCTATCATATTTCATGGATCAAGGATGAGCATACATTAATGGTGAGTGAAAAATGTTTTTTGAGTCTAAAAATTGGAAAGTATTATGATAAGGTGTTGTGTGATATTATGCGTATGGATTGTTGTCATATTTTGTTGGGTAGACCTTGGCAATATGATAGGCATGCTATACATGATGGAAGGCTGAATAAATATACTATTTGGGTTGATGGTAAGAAACAAATCTTGTTACCTTTGGTTGAAGAATCTGTTGGTGAGATATGTAAATCTGTGAAAGTTTGTCTGATGACAGGTAGACAATTTGTTAACTATTTGAAAAGAAATTGTATTTGTTATGATTTGATTCCTAACAAACTGAGTAAGAATACAAAAGATGAAGTTCCTACAGAGGTTGAGAAATTGCTTACCGAGTACAAGGAGATCATTTTAGATAATGTACCTAATGGTTTACCACCGATGAGAGATATTAGTCATTGTATGGATCTGATTCTTGGAGCTAGTTTACCAAACAAGGCACCACATCGGTTGACACCGACCGAGAATGAAGAACTCAAATGAAAATTTCATGAGTTGTTGAACAAGGGTTTAATTAGAGAAATTTTGAGTCCATGTGTAGTACCAGCTATATTGGAACCTAAGAATAATGGAGAATGGAGAATGTGCACTGATTCGAGAGCAACCAATAAGATCATAGTTAAGTATAGGTTTCCTATACCGAGGATGAATGATATAATGGATTGTTTGAGTGGAGAAAAATATTTTACCAAAATTGATTTGAAGAGTGGATATCATCAAATTAGAATCAGAGAAGGTGATGAGTGGAAGACTGCTTTCAAGACAAAAGAAGGTTTGTATGAGTGGTTGGTTATGCCCTTTGGTTTAACTAATGCATCAAGTACATTTATGAGATTGATGAATAAGGTTTTAAAGAAATTCTTTAATAAATTTGTGATTGTATACTTTAATGATATTCTGATATTCAATAAGACCCGAGAAGAGCTTTTGATGCATATAAGACAAGTATTGCAGAGATTGAAAGAGGAAAAGTTGCTGATAAATCTGAAAAAGTGATCCTTCATGAAAGAAGAACTTTTAATTTCACCTGATGGTTTGAATATGGATCCTTAGAAGGTTGAAGCTATAGTTAGTTGGTCTACACCTGAGAATGCCAGTGAGGTAAGATCATTTCATGGATTGGCAAGTTTTTACAGGAAGTTTATCAAAAATTTCAATTCTATTTGTAATGCTATGACTGAGACAATGAGAGGAGATAAAAGAGAATTCAAATGGACACATGGAGATGATAAAAGTTTTGATACTTTGAAGCAGAAGGTTGTTGAATTACCCGTGTTAAACTTACCTGATTTTAAGAAGGTATTTCAAGTTGAATGTGATGCAAGTGGAAGTGCAATAGGAGCCATGTTGACCCAAGAAGGTAAACTTGTTGCTTTCTTTAGTGAAAAGTTGAATGATGCTAAAAGTAAATATTCTATCTATGATCAAGAATTCTATGCTATTGTTCAAGCTCTGAAGAAATGGAGACATTATTTGATGCCAAGTGAATTTGTATTATATACTGATCATAAGGATTTACAATATTTGGGTAGTCAGAATAAGTTGAATCAGAGACATGAAATGAGAAGAGTATTTGCAGAGTTTCACATTTGTGATAAAACATAAAAGTGGAGTTTCTAACCGAGTTATTGATGCATTGAGAAGAAGAAGATCTTTGTTGACTGAAATGAGAATTGAGGTTCTTGGTTTTGATGACATAAAGCATTTGTATGAAAATGATCCTAATTTTTCTGAGCAGTGGAGAGTGTGCAGAGCACCTATTCCAAATCAACCAAGTAAGTATGAAGACTATTTCATTCAAGAAGATATGTTGTTCAAAGGTATTTAGTTGTGCATACCGAGAGGATCAATGAGAACTAATTCGATAAAGGAAAAATATAGTAGTGGTTTGGATGGACATTTTGGTATTGATAAAACATTGAATTTACTCAAGGAAAGGTATTTTTGGCCTCAGTTGTATAAAGATGTTCATAAATTTGTGAAAATTTTTGGAGTTTGTCAAGTTGCAAAAGGAGTAAGTCAGAATATTGGATTGTATACACCGATTTATGTTCTTGAGAAACCTTGGAGTGATATCCGCATGGATTTTGTTCTTGGCTTACCGAGGACAACAAGAGGTAATGATTCCATATTTTTGTTGTGGATAGATTCTCTAAGATGACACATTTCATACCATGTAGAAAAACATCAGATGCAATACATATAGAAGATATTTTCTTTAAGGAGATTGTCAGATTGCATGGATTACCGAGGAGTATCATCTCTGACCGAGACAATAAATTTGTCAGCTATTTTTGGGAAACACTTTGGAAGAAGTTGGAAAATGAGTTGAAGTATAGTTCTACATTTCATCCACAGACTGATAGACAAACAAAGGTTGTAAAATGAAGTTTGGGTAACTTGTTAAGATGCTTAGTTGGAGACACACCGAGTGATTGGGATGTGATATTGCCACAAGAAGAGTTTGCATGTAACAGTTCAGTGAATAGAAGCAATGGAAAAACACCTTTTGAGATTGTTAATGGCACATAACCAAGAGGTATATCAGACTTGTGAGACATTGCTGGAGAAGAGAAAAGAAGTGTTGAAGCAGAAAATTTTGATGAGTTCGTGAAGACATTGCATGAGGATGTAAAACATAAGGTGGAGCAAAGTAATCATAAATACAAGGATAGTGCAGATAGATCAAGGAGACATAAAACTTTTGAATTTGGTGATGCATTTATGGGTCATTTGAAGAAAGGAAGATTCCCGATTGGAACATATGGAAATTTGAAGATGAAGAAATTTGGTCCTTGCAAAATACTGAGAAGATTTGACAGTGGAAATTCTTATGAAGTAGAATACCTGATGACATGGATATATCACCTATATTCAATATTTCATATTTGTATGACTATCATGAACCTAATGAAGAAGTGACGGTACCGAGTGATTATCCTAAGAAACATATAGAGGAAATTGAGCATATTTTGAGACCGAGAGTTGCATAAGTAAAATAGGAAATGAATACATGGAATATTTGATAAAATGGAAGAATGGACCGTTGGAGGACTCATCTTAGGTTTCTCAATCTAAGTTGGATTCCATTTTGGCTGTACCTGACATATGTTTTGAAGAATCATTTCTTTCAACCCCAGGTGTCTGATGCAGGAGTATCTTGGGTTCTTTGGCAGTCCTGATCAACCAAAAATATGTTTTGCTTTAGTTTGGTAGCTTTTTGGAGGTTGCTCGGTAAAGTGCTCTGTAACTTCTTTTGCTTGGTGCTCGGGCTCAAATACTTGTTTTGTCTTGCTTTATCGATGGGTCTCGGTGGATGTTTTGGCTTCTTGGTTGGTCTTCACCTAGTTGTTTATGTTGCTCGGTTACCTTCTTACCGAGTCATTTTCATTTCTCGGTTGGTCTTCACCGAGTTGTTTATGTTTCTCGGTCAGCTTCTTACCGAGTTGTTTATGTTGATGTTGGATCTTCTAGCCAACTTTTGCATTTAATTTCTGTAGTGTAATTAATGTGGGATCTCTCATTCAGATCTGTGTGGACCTAAATCTAGGTCTTTGTTGTTTCCTATGTTGGATCTTTAGGATCTAAGTGACCTCTTTGGTAGACTCTTGTATATATTTGGTTTTCTGTTCTCAGATTAGGGTATCAATTTTTGGAGATAGAAGATTAAGGGTTAGCAGATTGGATGGCAGGTCTGTGACCTCGCATGTATCAAGATTACTCTATAAAAATCTAAATGTATATGGCCAAAAATAGGAAGGCCTTACAACCCAACATGTTATAAGTTTGATGAAATAATATATATGATGTGTTATTCCTTCTCTCCCTTTATGTGTTGTTGCTTCTAAGTTGTTCTACAAGTTGGTTAGGATAGCTAGGAGTGCCTTGGGCCTTGGTTATCTAGCCCTCCTTGCGTCATTAACCATGTTCAAAACCCAGGAAAATAATTTAGTTATTAACTTGAAAATTTAGGTAGTCACAAGGGGAGGTGCCTATATAAGGCATTTTAAAAGAATGTAAAGGGACTTTTGAGACTATGAGCTTTGAGTAGATTTGTTATGAGGTCGTGTAACTTCATCAAATGAATACAAAGAAATTTGTGGAGGTATTTCCAACTTTGTAATGTGTTCATAGATTTTCTCTTGTGTTCATAGTATGAGAGTATGATAATTGTGTTGAGTTTCACTCTGATTCAAAAGGCAATTGTCACATTTGCTGAGTTTTCTTACCATATGCTCTTCTTTGGTATATTTGAAGCTTGTATGATTCCTTATAAATTATATTTTCATCATTGGATATACTTACACGTAGTCTCTGGTCTCCAATGGTGAAGCCCCTCTCAAACGTAGAGGAAGATCACGTTGTTGAAGTGATCTATCCAACTGTTGTAGGCAATTTTTCACTCAACCATTGAGCACATTGTCAATAATTTCAAACTAAAAAATATTTTTACCAACATAACATATAATAAAATCTAATTGTACCATTGAAAATTATAAGCACCTGACATGTGTGTACACTATCATGATGTTTAGCACCCACCTTGTTGTGCTTTTATAGTAAGACTTCATATGATACTTAATGGAAACCTAATTTTAAATAAATGTCCTCTATCATTTCAATATTTTTTAAAATAGAGGTAAGCCTTATTTATAATTGTTCTCCTCTATTTTTTCCTCCAATCCAATAATTTATTTCATCACCTAGGCCCTATGTTACGAGTTGTGGCCTTTGTGTTTTGTACTGATCTCAAAATCAACTATATTTGTAATCTGGTATCCCCTAATCATCTAGGACCTATGGTCCCTATCTAATGTCTGATTGGGTGGAACATAATTCCTAGGGGGTTATGTTCTTGGGAACATAAATCCCTGGGTATTTTGTTCCTCGAAGATTAGGCCCAAATTGGAACTGGGGTCTCATCTCAGTACTTTTCTAGGATATTTAGATTTATAGTTAGCCTTCTTGAATTTTAACCCTCAAGATTTTGTGAGAGGTATATAAATACCCTATCTCTCCTAACGCTTTTAAAAACCATGAATATTATCAAGCATTCACATTCACGATCAAGCAACCAAGATCAAGTAATTGAGGCAAGCATTCAATATTTCAAGATCTATACTTCTTCTTAAGAATTCAAGGTGTTCTTCTCCATGGATCAAGCTTCTTTCCCTCATTCAAGGCCTAGCAAAGGAATATTCTATTGAGCAAGGAGATACACCCACATCTACATCTTCTTTCTTCTTATCAACTAAGTATTGTGGAAAACTACAACATCCATCACATAAGGTTTTATCTTTCATGATTTTATTTTGGATTTTTGTGTTAAGTCAAAGCTATTGCATCAACAAATTTGATCACATTCAAAGAAGCATTTTCATTTCCAAGGTATGATGTATTTTATTTTTCAGATCTAGCCTCTGCTATATGACAACACACTTTCATTTTATTTCAAGGTTGGTTCCAAAATGGGGTTTGACTAAGGCAAACCCCTATATCCAACCTTCTTCCTTGTTTTTTTGGGTGTAGGTACAAGTGACACAACCTTTGGGACTTGACCTGGAAAGTACATGATCTGTCGGGAAGACTACAACTAGATTCAGGCAAAAAACTTAGGTATAGAAAACCCCAAGATTTCTATTCCTAGGAACAAAATGTTCAAGGTGTTTTGTATCTGGAAAATCACCTCTTGATTCATATCACAAGTTATAAAAGTTCTTTAATCCTCGTTACAAGTCATTATAGCTTCATGTGACATATTTTCTATCAGTCTGTATTTTCTAAAATTGTCTATGTTTTCTTATTTAGCCTTCTATTATGCATCATCATATCATCCATATCATTTAGATTCAAATCAATGAAGCATCATTGAATCACCTAGAGCTTAAGTCCTATTTGATCCTATTGAGACATCTTCCTTCCAATTATGCATTAGGGAAAGGGGAACAATCCACATTTGCTAACCTTTTCTTATCGTACAATAATACACACACACACACACACA
>MU226127.1:33569-49318 GCA_018584345.1 Thuja plicata
TAAGCCAATGAAAATATCTAATTATAGATAAAGAAACAAAATTTTTAATTATAAAAATGGAAAGTGTAGATGATAGGGAGCTCTTTATCCATATCTGAGTGTCTTAGTCAAGGACACAGGAATGGCACACATACATCTTCTTGGCACACTATAGTCCCGTATAAACCAAAATAGAAAAGACACATAATTTTGAAAGAACCCGAGTCTGCGCTTAAGCTATCTTAAGCACAGACTCAGGTTCTTACCAAATTATGTGTCTTTTCTATTTTGGTTTATATGGGACTATAATGTGTCAAGAAGACGCATGTGTGTCATTCTAGTGTCCTTGACTAATACACTCAGATATGGATAGAGAGCTCCATATCATCTATACTTTCCATTTTTATAATTAAATTTTTTTTTCTTTATCTATAATTAGATATTTTCATTGGCTTAGCTAGTCAAAATATTTGAATGTGTGTTGTGAAACTAGCTCTAAAAGGAGCATGGTTTCCTTTCTATATGCTCAAATTTACTCTAGTACACTTCCTTAACTTATTTTGGTCAAAAATGATAATTGAAAGCTACCACCTTGACATTACTTATCAAAAAAATATTTAATATATATTTTTATAATTTATGAACACATATAAATTGAATTATAAAATATATTATATATTTAAACATTATATATATACACATATATATTATATAGTCAGAAAATAGAAGCACTTCTATTGTAGATTGGTTTAGCCTTCTGAGTAAGTGGTTTGGGGTCATGTCAAGCGACTTGAATGGGTCCCTTGTTGGAAATACAATAATGGGAAAGCAAGATACTAAGAGGGGGGGGTGAATCAGATCTTCAAAATTAAACACTTAAAGTAAACTTGATCCACATCCATACATATATGAATCTAAAGTAATCTCAATAATCTCAGATAGCAATCATGCAATGAAATAAATAACGCATAACACAATAACTTGGTAACCCAGAAACCCAAATAGGTAAAACTGGGGTGGGGATGACACCCACAAAATTCTCCACTACTCCAATAATAAATTGTACATGTTAAGGTTACAAATATTGATTACAAAATGTAATCTACCCTGTTAAAGGTCTGCCCTATTAAGAGCTTAAGATCATTACAATCTAGCCTGTGAAAGGATTTGAAACTTACAATGAAGTAAGCACTTTGTTAGGAGATTTAAGAAAGGTTTGCTAGAACCAGTTGGTTAAGAGATTTTCACCTGATACAATGATTAGAATGTCTCAAGTATTTATCCTTCAATGTGCACTCTAATGTTGATGACAGATCTCCTCTTTTCAGTACCTTCTATGATCTCATAATCTGATATTTCTCTTCTCTGTTGTTTACTGTGTTATTACTTTGCTTGATCTCTGCTTCTGAACAAAATAACCCTTTGTGCATTTCACTTCAAAATGCAGTCACTTAGACAATTGTTCTGATGTCTCTTACACACACAAAATAGGGCTTTGAAGCAATCTAATATACCTATACAAATCTGATAGTGAGATCTGGATCAACGATCATGATCCAATATCCATTCCTTGATGGTAAAACAATTAAATGTTTACAATGAGTCATGCATAGGATAAAACAATTAAATGCATAACTAACTTAGTAGAAGAATATTAAATGCATACACAAATTGACCCAAAATGCTTATATGAGTTGATCGGATCACTAATCCTTGAAGTTTGTATCAATCCTGAAAAGTATACAAAAATTGTCCTGCTCGACATTTAACATCCCTGTCTCTACTTAGCTCAGAAATGTAACTTGGCTCAGAAATGTAACTAGGAAAACTAAAAAATGCTCAGTAATGTTGCTCGGCCTTGCATAGTTTTAGCTCGGCCACAGTGATAGCCAACTAAAACTTCCTAATTGAATGACTAAGTGTTGGTCACTAATCATCAACAGAGCTTAGAGATTAACAATCTCCCCTTTGATATTAGTGGCAAAAGCACTTATCATTACTTCTGTATATTTCATCAAAATATTGCCTAAGTACGCTAAGTACTCCCCCTAGGAATATACTTATACAAAAAAGTTTACAATGCCTTCAAAAATTATATACAAGTGTACCTATACTGTATTGATGTATCATTCTGTATCCGTTCATACTTCCTTACCAACTTCTTTACTAACTTCCCCCTTGTTTTTGTCACTGATTGCTAGTGGGGTTAAGTTGTACTTATCCAAAAATTGTTTATGAAGCTGCAAAGTGGATTCAAATGTAGTATCCCAACTTTCCTTTGCACTCTTCATAACTTCCAGTTTTATTTCTAGCTCGGCAGTTAGACTTACTAAACTTTCTACAGTCGATAGATTTGCACTGCTTTGTGATAACTCCTTTGCTTTTGAAAGCTCCTTCTGTATTACCTCCAAGTGAGGCAATAATCTTGTCTAAATAGTTTTTAGTTTGGCCCTTATTCGACCATCTTCAGCCATAAGCTCGGCTATTCTCCTTTGTGAATTTATCAACTTATTATGATGTAAAGAACTAGAAGTAGTATCTTTACCTAAAGTAGTACCAGTTGATCTTAAATCTAACTGTAGCTTCTCAACAAGCTGTAGATTATCCTTTGTGAAAAATTCAGAATCACATAATTTCCTATACAAAGAATAAATATTGGCTGTAACTTTCTCTAAAGTTTCTACGAGAACAGAAAGTTCAACCTGTCTAGTGGCAATTTCTTTTGAGATCTTCTCTAGAACTTTGCTCTCAAATCTTCTCCTGGACCATTGTAGAAGCTTCTCATTGCTATCTATGTCCTCATCTGTTACCTTATGTACAATGGTGACTAACTGATCAATGATTGGAGCTTGAGGCATTTCATCCTCTAAGTCAAAATCCTTCGTAAATATGTCTTTGATGTCATGCAACACCTGCTTTTGCTTTTGTTCTATCTTCATCTCTTCATGTCTCTTCTTCCTCTTAAGTAACTCTTGAAGAGCCCCTATTTGTTCAAAAGATAACTCATTGGGATCCCATTGTGGAATCACAATGACTTCATATAGTGTTACATCTAAAATCTGAGACTTCTTCAAAATTTTCTTCTTCTTCAATTCTGGAGAACTTATGCTCGGCAGCATAATATCTTTCCCTTTGACAGTGTCAATATCCAATGCCTCCTTTAATTCTTTCAATACTGTCTGTGGATTCAGCATACCACCAGTTTTAGGACCTGTAGGAGTGGATGATGCAGAGTGTGGTAGATCAACCAACACTTGCGCTACCTCTTCTTCTTTAGGCTTATCACCAGTATCCTTTATCCCTACTCCACTATCTAAAACTGTTTTCACAATTTCTAAAATAGGCGGATTTTGTGAAGTTACCTCTTGTTCATTTTTTTGTTGTTTCTCTTCACTTTGTTGATTATTGACAAGTTCAAGTATCTCATCAAATGCTATGGACTTTTATTCTTCAGTATCAGTTGCCTTAATAGGCGAATCAGTGTCTTTTCCACTCGGCATCTGTTGTTCCTCGGCATTCAAATTGCTTGGATCATCAACTATATAATCCATAGGACTATCTGCAGTCAGATCAACATAATTTGTTGCATCCAATGCATCTTTGGTCTTGTCCTATTCTATTGCAATTTGATCTTTAAGTATCTGTGGTTCAGGGGTAGTCTTCACTTCAACTTATTTTGCTTTTTGCTCAGATGTCCCTTCACCAGATTTCTTTTCTTTTGGAATGATCAATCCAAAGATCTCTTTCCAAATACTTGTGCTTTGCTGTACTACACCTTCTATATCATTCTTCAGAACAGCATAGCCTCTGAGTTTAGGAACAAACCTACTCTTATGATCCTCAATGAATTTGGTTTGTTTTTTTGAAGTTAACTCAGGTATTATCTTGGCTAGAGTTCCTTCCCTGATCTATCTTTCAGTGGCAAGTGCAAATTCCCATTTGCTCGACAGAAAATCATAAAGTTCATCGGGCACATGATTTCCTATCTCCGTAGGAGTCAATTTGAAAGTACTCATCATGTCCAAGAGTGCTTCCTAAACTTTTCGCCTATCTACTATTTTCAACTTTTCATACTTAATGAACTTAAATGTTGCTAACCCTGCTGAATTCCTCAAAGTATCACATACCTCATCAATACTTGCTGGTTTCTTGAATTGAGCTTTAGTTATGTTGCTGGGTTCATCAGTTTCTGTCTTCTCCTCATCACTATCTGTCCCCAAATTTAATCTCCTTCTCGGTCTCTTTGTTGGCTTACTCGGCTCATCCTTAGGAGCAACCTTTGCTTCCTTTCTAGAACTACTTTATGCAACTTTCCTTTTACCATACACTTTTGTTTGCACTTCTAGTAGGGAAGTAACAGTAGATGCTCTTTTCCTTGGATGATTTTCTGCAGGAGGTGTGACCTTGGGTTTGGCTCTGCTCAGCTTGGTTACTATAACAATTGATGGTTTCTTGCCCTTATCTTTCTTAATAACCTCTTCTGATGCACTGACTTCCTCCTCCATAGATATATCCTCACCTTGTCTAGTGGTCAGGCCTAGAGGTGCATCTTCACATTCTTCATCACTACCTAAGCCAACCATTTTCTTTAGGTTTTTCACTATCTTCTTTCTTTTCCTCTCCATGGTTCCTTCATTCAAACTTCTAGAGATTTTAGCCTTAGCTTCATCATTATTTCCAAATCTCTCTGCTGTGGTGTCAATTGCCTCGGCTAGGAGTGCAGTGATGGCAGCTGATGCTTCATCAACATTGATTTCATATGGAAATGGCTCTAAGCATGTTATCCTAGGAGTCACTGCCTTGATATACATATTATCTGTATCAACGAGAAAACATATTTCCTCATAGTGCTTCTCCACTAGTGACTTAGGAATCCTAGTCCTTAATCTCATTCTCTTCTTGAATTCTACAAAATAGCTCCCCATTATGGTATTGAAGTTACTCCCTAGTTTCTCTATACATTCACTAATATGAACTGTAATGGGTCTATCCTTTTTCCAAACAATATTTCCCAGTGTAGGAAATGTATCCCAAATGTAGAAAAATATACATGCTAGTAAAGAACCAAACTTACATGAAGATCTCTTAGCCTTTCTGATTGATGCAAGGTTCTTGGATAATTGTGTCTGCTGCAGCTCGGCAAGATCATATGTATGATTCTTCTTGACAATTTTCCATGCCTGATCAACTGTTGTACAGGGAACACTAACCAATCTGCTGGACTAATAGAATTTTTGTGCAATTACCCTTACTTCAAAGTCAAGTTCTAGGTCAGTAATTGTAGAGATAGTCATACCTCTGTTGTTCCATACTGCTCCTGTGTTCAATGTAATTTCCTCTTTGTTGTTATCCCTCATGGTCTGTTTTCCGTTCACTATCAGATATCCAGTCACTTGGTGAATCATGCTTCTGGTGATCTTGACTGGTCCACTATCCAACCACATGCACATGTCATGAACTCATCTAAGGATAACCTTAATCCATTCATCTTTGAAACCTTGGGGAAAATCTAGGGCACGAGTTAACCCTTTGTTGACTAGATGTTTAAATTTTGCCTTCAGAACTCCATTTACACATAATTTGCTGTAGGATTTCCTCAATTCATTATCTCCTACTTCTCCAATCTTAACCATATAGCATGATCAAATATCATGGATCATGAGTACCTTGGGTGGAATGGATGAGAGGGCTCCTGTTAAATCGCTTTGAATCACACTTTCAGGAACGACTTGAAAGTTGAGAGGTTCGCATTCATCACTCTGTATTAACTAAATTTATTCTGGTTTTTCCTCCATACTTTTAGTTGGTGCTGAAGAACTTACAACCATGATCTTTGAAATTAGGGTTTGAGAGATGAAAAATAGAGTACCTCGGCAAGTAATTCTTCGCACTATTCACTATTCACCTTAAGATTGCCGATGACACACTGATGAAATCTTCATTGCTAACTCCGTTAAGATCAAATCTGCAAATCACTTTAATCGCTCCATAAATGGTGAAAATTGCAAGGTAAAAATGAAATATTGACTGTTCATCCTTTATAAGCTTTGAAAGGTCAAGGTAGGTGAGCATTGAATGTTCTGCCTATTGGGTTAGTGCAAGCCAGCTGTCCTCAGCTTTAACACAAATTGCATCCCACTTGGCTCACTAAACTCGGCCTTCACAAAATTTACTCAGCCAAAAAAACTCGACACTTACTAAAGAACTCGGCTTTAGTTTCCATGATTGATGCTCGACACCTATAGTGCAATTTTCTCATCTCAGTATTTTTTCTTCAAAGTATGTCCTGGTGCATCTTAACATATGCAGATATGGACTTCTATACATTTCATGTTAGGAACTGATGTAAGATAAGAGCTTTAAATTACAGTTCCTTACATACCTCTTTTACTTAGTTGGAGATGATGTGATCACCTAATCCATTGGATTGGGTGACCTCGGCTTCATTGGCTTCATTGCTGCATGGTTCAAAATTCTTAACCCATGTCTTGTTCATATGTGCTCTAATTTTCTCAATAGTAGGTGCAGGTACTCTAGTCTTACAATCTTTCGTTGTATGTCCAATTTTCAGACAACTGTGACAAACTAGGCTTCCATTCATCCAACTTTTAGACTTTCCTCTGAAATGTGTCCTTATGCAGTTTTCTGGAACATGTCCATACTCACCACAGTAGTGAAAAATATACCATGTGTTGTAATCCCAATTGTAAGTATTGCCTTTTCTTGGTGATTTCTCTTGTACCTGTGATGTCCATTGTTGTTTACCTTTAGATCTGCAATCTTTTTCTCTATGACCATATTTGTGACAATTATAGAAATTACCATTGAGTCTAGGTGTTTTGCATGCCTTTGTATTACATTCATGTGCTTGATGTCCAAATTTATTACAATTAAAGCAATAACCATTAAATTTAGTTTTCGGATTGGACTTACCATTCTTGCTTCAACAAATGTTTGTTGTATGACCTGGTTTTCCACAGTGGTGACAAACAAGTTTCTTGTTTCTCAGCTTTGCATTCTTTCTTTCACCTATCTTAGATGATTATCCATCTTCAGTGGTTGTATGTTGTTCAGTGTGACCTAATCTAGAAGAATCTTTAGGTCTTCTTGATGCTTCCACCAGTTGTTCAAAGTAGCTCATAACTGCACTCGGATCATTCACTTTGTTATTAAGTTCTTTCTTAGATCTCAATTCATCTTTCAATTGACTATTCTCAGATCTAATATTTACAATCTCCAAATCTTTCCTATTGATCTCCTGATTCACAAGTAGTAGTTGATTTGCCATGTCTACTTGATTGACTGTCAATGTTTGCACATCATGTGTTCTTTCATCAAGTCTGGTAGTCATCATTCTTTTTTCTTCTTCTGCCATAGCCTTGTCATCTTCAGCTTTGTTTTTCTGTTCAACAACTTCACACATTCTTATTGATTGGGCTTCTTGTTCCTTTTTCAAATTTTTTACTTCTTCATATAGTGCACTGTTCTTTTCCAGTAGATCTGCTATTGCTGCATTGCTCTCAGTAGAATCTCCATTCTAAAACAAATTTGTGATGTCCTCTTCCTGATAATGAGTGTCATTCATTAGTTTGGCCAAATATATTCTTGCAGTCAAGGACTTCTTTAATTCTTGTTTGGCAGTCTCAAGTTGTTGTAGTGCAAGTTGAATATCAATCTTTTGATTCTCAATGACTTTACCCATCTTGTATATCTCCATCTCAAGATCTGTATTCTCAAGTTGATTATGACCCTTTTTGAGAGCTGAGCTCTGATACCAATTGTTGAAAATACAATAATGGGAAAGCAAGATACTAAGAGGGGGGGGTGAATCAGATCTTCAAAATTAAACACTTAAAGTAAAATTGATCCACATCCATACATATATGAATCTAAAGTAATCTCAGTAATCTCAGATAGCAATCATGCAATGAAATAAATAATGCATAACACAATAACTTGGTAACCCAGAAACCCAAATAGGTAAAATTGGGGTGGGGATGACACCCACAAAATTCTCCACTAGTACTGCAATAATAAAGTGTACCTGTTAAGGTTACAAATATTGATTACAAAATGTAATCTACCCTGTTAAAGGTCTGCCATGTTAAGAGCTTAAGATCATTACAATCTACCCTGTGAAAGGATTTGAAACTTATAATGAAGTAAGAACTCTGTTAGGAGATTTAAGAAAGGTCTGATAGAACCACTCTGTTAAGATATTTTCACCTGATACAATGATTAGAATGTCTCAAGTATTGATCCTTCGATGTGCACTCTAATGCTGAGGACGGATCTCCTCTTTTCAGTACCTTCTATGATCTCATAATCTGATATTTCTCTTCTCTGCTATTTACTGTGTTATTACTCTACTTGATCTTTGCTTTTGAACAAAATAACCCTCTGTGCATTTCACTTCAAAATACAGTCACTTACACACACAAAATAGGGTTTTGAAGCAATCTAATATACCCATATAAATCTGATAGCGAGATCTAGATCAACGATCAAGATCCAATATCCATTGCTTGATGGTAAAACAATTAAATGTTTACAATGAGTCATGCATAGGATAAAATAATTAAATGCATAACTAACTTAGTAGAAGAATATTAAATGCATACACAAGTCGGCCCAAAATGCTTATATGAGTCAGCCGGAACACTAATCCTTGAAGTTTGTATCAATCCTGACAAGTATACAAAAACTTTCCTGCTCAGCAAATAACATCCCTATCTCTACTCGGCTCGGCAATGTAACTCGGCTCGACAATGTAACTAGGCAAACTGAAAACTGCTTAGCAATGTTGCTCGACCTTGAATAGTTTTAGCTCAGCCACAGTGATAGCCAACTAAAACTGCCTCATTGAATGACTAAGTGTTGGTCACTAATCATCAACAGAGCTTAGAGATTAACAATAACTTGGATCTGGCTTTTCCCCCCTATTCTGCCCCATTTCCACTTTTTCCAGCTTATTTCTGACACTCCAAACTAAAAAATTGGGACTTTGACCTTAGGGTCAAGATTGACCTTTTTGGGTCAAGGTTGACCTTGATGTTGACCTAGGTCACAATTGACCTTTTTCTGGCCCAGGGTTCAAATTCTAGAATTCTAGGGTTTCTGAATGTTGGGCTTTGGAAAGAGTTAATTCCTGCTTCTGGGTCAGCTGTTTCGGTCTTCAGAACAACAAATCTTAAATTATATTTAATATAGGTCATGTTATAGGGGTATAGGTCTAATTAGAATTTAATTCTCCTATGTAGGCCTCTCTAGAAGATTGTGCCCTAGATTCATATATAAGGAAGCTTTTTCCTCTCATTTTCTCGAACAATTCAAGAACCATGATCATTGATTATCAAAGACTTGAAGAGTGAGATCCAAAGGTGAAGAAGAAAGATTTGAAGCAAGCCAAGTAGCCATTGAAGCATTCATCCATTCTCAAGCATTCAAGCACTTCTCAAGCACTCATTTCATCAAGAAGATCCGTTGGTGTCCATTGAAGGAATCAAGCTCCATGGAGCCCTCTTGTTGAAGATTTCTCCATCCACATTCCTCCAAGCCTCTTCCTATTCAAATATCCATTCAAGATTGGTGTTGAAGATCTACAAGCAATTGATTTGAGACATCCTACATGTTGCATTCTACATTCTACATTCTACATCCTTTTTTGTGCATACATACTTTTGGATTCACGGGTTTGAATCTGCCACAAGGGCTTCTACAAGCAAGGTGAATTTGTTCATTTAATTTTTTTTACTTATACAATTTCAATTATACTTTGAGGTTAATTCCAAAACTGGGGTTTGACCAAGGCAAACCACTTTCCCCCAACAAATAATCCATTTTCTTGCAGGTACAGGTTCAGAACAACATATCGGAGTGCAGATTTAGATAACTTTTTTGGAAAACTTTTGGGATACAAAAATAGATTTCCTATCAGAGACTTTTTAGGTTGATTCTTCCCTAGGTCAGAATCAGAAATTCTAGGTTAATGGTGACATTGACTTGAGGGTCAAAATTGGAACTGTGTCAGAACAGAAAAATATTTTTGGGTTTTGTTTGTTTATGCGTTTCTATTCTAGATCTGGTCTCAGATTTTCCAGAAACTGAGTGTAGACCCCCAAAAACAACATTCTTCATATCTACAACATTTCAAGGTTAGTACTTTTATCCTACCCATTTCAATTAAAGTTATTAATCTTTCTAAATCTATCACACATTCAAATCTATAAAATAAATGGGTATTTAAGATCTTCCTCTTTGCTCTTATTTCCAAATGATTGATTCATTTATGCATTGATCGCTCCTTTGGGGTTAATCAATTTGGATCCTTCATTTGTGTATCTAAGGATAAAAGGAGAGCATCTTATTTACCCCCATAACATATTTAAATGGAATATTTCTTATTTTACATATACATATATGGATATATGTATATGTATATATGTATATATGTGTATATATATATGTATATATGTGTGTGTGTGTGTGTATAATAATAATAAATTCACATTATTGTACAATAAGAAAAGTTTAGCAAATGTGGATTGTTCCCCTTTCCCTAATGCACAATTGGAAGGAAGATGTCTCAATAGGCTCAAGTAGGACTTTAGCTCTAGGTACGCTTCACTAATTTGAATCTAAATGATATGGATGATATGATGATGTAGAACATAAGGCTAAATAAGAAAGCATAGACAATTTTAGAAAATACAGACTGATAGAAAATAGGTCACAGGAAGCTATAATGACTTGAAACGAGGATCTGAGAATTTTTCTAACCTTTGATATGAATCAAGAGGTGAATTTCCAGATACAAAATGCCTTGAGCATTTTGATCATAGGAATAGAAATCTTGGGGTTTTCTATACCTAGGTGTTTTTCCCGAATCTAGTTGTAGTCTTCCCGACAGATCATGTACTTCCCAAATCAAGTCCCAAAGGTTGCGCCACTTGTACCTGCGCCCAAAAAAATGAGGAAGGTTGGATAGAGGGGGTTTCCTTAGTCAAACCCCATTTTGGAATCAACCTTTAAATAAAATGAAAGAGTGTTGTCATATCTGAAAAATAAAATATGTCATACCTAGAGGGGTTTGGCAATCCTCCCCGACAACTTTCTCTTCTCTAGAGGCTATGTTCTTCAGCTTGAGCTCAGGGATTGAGTCCCCCAGTGGGGTTTGGCTATCCTCCCCCACTAATTTCGCTTCCTCAGAGGCAATGTTCTTCAACTTAAGCTCCTTCTTATGGGGAGCCTATCAGTTCGGCATAGTGTGGCCTTTGGAGTTACAAGTTTGGCAGAAGAGAGCGACATTCTCATAAATAATGGCTTGCGTCCAGCATCCAAGTTTGGATTTGAGGACCGCAGAGTTGGGTAGGGTTTTGTTGATCAAAACATTGGCACAGAAATAACAACAGAGTAAACTTAAGCAGGTCTGACTTCAAATCTCAACCTTTTTGGCACTAAAATTTTTTCCAAAAACAATTTATCATCTCTCATGGACAGGACTTACAGTCTACAAGATCATCCCAGTTTTTAGGCAATTGGAATAAAAAGTGAGGCACACAAATGCTTCATTCAGAATTCAATGTTGTCATCATTAGAGAGAGAGAAAGACTATTGTCATTTATATAAAAATAACATTATGTATATTAAAAAATGGGTATATATAAAATTATATTTTTAGAATTTCTAAAGACAAAGAAATTGAAGGGGTAGAAAGAGGGTCTTAATAGGTTTTATTTTATACATTTAGAATCCAAATACTATAAGTATTTTAGCTGATTAAAGATTTGATTTTTCTTGAAATATAATTATTTTTTTAAATAAGTGAAAAAATCTATTCTACTTTGATCTATTTTATTAATTCTTTAAAACTTTTATTTACTATAAGTTGAATTGAATTAAACAAAAAGAAGCTTATTTCTTACAAAAATATAAAACAACTTTTTGTCACCTAGATTAATTTATTTTTTCTGAAATGAAACCAAAATAACATTCACCAAGATACCAAAATGAAATATAAATTCAATACATAAAGGAATTCAAATTTTATATTAAAAAATAATTTAATTTACTAAGAGACCATCAACATAAAGCAAAGTATTAAATTAGTCTTAACTAGGCAAAAAACTTGTGTCAATAAGTGCATTGTATATTAAAAAGAGAGTATAAATTAGTTTAGTAAGTTAAATGAGAAAATAAGTGATAAAAGATTAGATTGAATTCATAATATGGATATGAAAATGACTTTCTTCATGGTGATTTGGATGATATTTACTAAGAGACCATCGAATATAAATCAAAGTAGTAAATAAGTGTTACACAAAACTATGTCAATAAATATATTATAAAAAAAAGATTAATTCATTTATTTGAACTCATAATAATGCTAAAAATCTAATCTTAATAAATTATAACACAAGTTTTTATTTCTAATATTTATAACCGAAGTGCTTGAAATAAATGATCCAAAATAAATGTCTAAAAATCTAATTTATTTGTGAAGTTGCATGTCATCCTACACTCTCAATCTTTTGATAGTATTGGGTTATGTGTAGCCAATTTGAAGCTAGCATAAACCTTAGTTTAATTATAGAATAGATTATATAATTTTATTTTTAATCTAATTAGCTTGGGTGACATCTAAGACATAATTATGTCATATATAGGAGAGGTGAGCACTAGATGATCATCAAATTGTATTCCATTTCTTATTAAAGAGTTTGGGAGGTTTGACCATTTCTATTACAATCTATTTCATTATAAATAATATTAGAAAATGATCTTGGTATTCAAAAGGTAAGAGTTAAGACAATACTTTTTGAGATTGTGTTGTGAAGCACATATTTTTTAATTTATAGAACATAAAATTTTGGTTTAATTTGTGTATGTTTATTTGATTGATGTTTTGGATCACACTCACTGATCCACTATTGGGAAAAAATTGCAATAATAGATGGGTGTGTGCATCAAGTTGTGGACCAAAAAAGTGGACACACCTTTAAAAAAATTTCAAATATTCAATAACCTGATAAGGTTATTGAAAATTTGAAATCGTTCTAGGCTTGGTAACCAAGCCTAGAAAATATTATAAAAAATTGTGTGCGCCTCAAAACCCAATCGGGTTATGAGACTCATTGAGTTTCTAATAACCCGATCGGGTTATGAGATATTTCTCATAACCTGATCGGGCTATGAGAAACATATTAAAAATAGAACAACCTACGGCTTAGGCCATTTCTAACGCCTAAACCGTGGAGTAGAAGTGTGTAGGAGGGTAAACAACAACAAAACCTGATTGTGCTTCTAAGAAAACACGATTTAATCAAGATTTTCAACCAATGGCTCCCCGTAACAAAGGTAAGTTTGTTTGTTTTTTTTGCAATTGTAATCAAATTAGGTTATTTTATTGATTTTTTGTTTTCTTTTATTAATTTCATTCCAGATTCATCAAACAAACCAAAAATACAAAAATGAAATGAAAGACCACCCCCGTAGAAGCACCATCATCGCTACCTATAAACCCTCGCCACCCATAAACCCTCAACCACAATCTCCACCCGTAAACCCTCCTCAAAATTCTCCTCCTCCACAACCATCTCCACCCGTACGCCCTGCACATGCATCGTTAGGTCATGTAGATGCATCAAAAGAGGACCTCGTGCAACGCCTTAACCAAAATAGTGCACAAATTAATACATTGGTCAATAGGTTGAAGGCTTCCGATCTTCAGCATCACTCTACCCTCACCACTACATTAGAAAAATGTCCAATAGTGCAAATGAGGTGTCTCAAGAGGTGACAAAATGGGGTTCATAGAGGGATAGGTATCGTACATTTTATGCTAATGGTTTATCCTATGAGGATGTGAAAAGAAAAGGCATATAAAAACATGACATATGTGCCCTTTTTATCGATCCTAATACTAGCAAATGCCTAGAAGTTAATACAAAATGATTTCCAATACATTGGTGTGTTCATAGGGGGATGAAATCAGCTTTTTGGGATAGGTGGTACATGGTATTTGACCAACCACCTCGTAATAATAATGAGGTTCCTTTATATTTTTTGAGGAAGCTATATTGTGAGTTTATCATTGGCGAGAAGCCGAATTACTTTGACTTTCGTGAGTTCCAGGGTAGAGGGAGAGGCTCTGCGCAGGATAGACCTGGGGCACATAGGATTACTTAACCACAAGAGAGGAGGCGTACTATGAGAAAACCCCTCATTCATGTTGTAGTCCCAGTAGTGGTGAAGGAGTCTATGGATATACAGACTCTTCATGCAGCTACATCACTAACTGTTGTCATTATCCAACATGACACACAGTAAGTTGGAGAGGATGGATCAGTGCCTATGCCACCTCCATCTTCATCAGATGTTCCATTAGGATCATCACATCCTACGCCAGCTCCATCGCCATCAAATGCACCATTAGGATCATCTCATCCCCAGTGAGCTCCATTATCATCAGATACATTTGCAGGGTCAGCCCAGCCCATTGAGCATATCTACATCAGTTGTAATGGTATATGTGATGGGGTAGATAGTCAGGTGAGTGCGGATGGTTCGACATCCCATTCATGTGTACATTGTAGAAAAAGATGTCAGGCATCCACTACTGAGGATGTGGCCCTCACAGATGATCTGTTGTCGATGGTGTATTGTTCAGAGCCAATATAGGTTTGTTTAAATTTGTGTTTTGACATGTTATTTTAATTAATTACCTAAATCTGTTAAAAGTAAATAAAATTTTATGTATAAAAGAATCTAAATTGATACATGAATAATATGCATTGCAGGGTGTAGCTAGTGGTACAAGCACACCAAGGAGTGCTTGTTATAGTACATGTAGACGGGTAGCTCAAACACTTGAGGTAATATTTTATAAATATTCCTAAAATAGAATACTACGTTATTTTGAAAATATCATATCTCAATAATTTGTATAGTGGTAACTTAGTGTATGTTTGTTTGCTATTGCTTTATGGTCAAAGAATTTTTTCTAAAGTAATTCAACTCAAGGAATTCACTTTCTTGTCTAGCCATCATGACTCAAATTGATTTGAACTCCCGCCCTCCATCCTTGGACTCAATTCAACCAATGTTGAACTCATACATAGACTCATACCCTAACCAATCACTTATTGTCTTCTGAATCAACCTTTAACATCATTCGGAACATCCAACCATCATTCTTTTACTCTTATTTCTTGTTCAAAATCATGAATACAATCTCTGATTGTTCATTGATTGTGATTATCCTTAATCCTTCAATACACCTCCACGGCCTTCTGAAGACTCCCAACATATATTATGTAGAGGTGGTGGTTGGTGACCTCATTGATCATCTCTGACAACAACCCATTTCCTATTTGTAACAACTTCTCACTTCCAAATCCCCCTCAAGGACTCACCTTCTAGGCTACCCCAAGTGCTCTTAGTGCTTCCCAAACACCATATCTTCACTCACGACTTCAACCTTCATTTTAACTCCATAAATAATCTTCTTATGGCCTATCTACCATGTTTCATCAACCCATTAAGTCTGGGTAACCAATCCCTTACCCAACTCTCACATTCAGCCCTTAAAGCTAGTAGTCCACACCAGTCACTATTTTGTCCTTTTCTCCAACATTCCTGAAATAAATAAGGAAATTAAAACATGATTCAGATACCCTTTTGGGATCTTTAAATCCTCCCCAAGATTTAGTATATACTCCTTTGGACCATACCCAAGATCCAATACTCATGTAACCTCCAAACTAAGCCTA
>MU226127.1:70518-94512 GCA_018584345.1 Thuja plicata
TATAAAGAAAAATAATTATATCTTAAAAAATTTAGAATCATTATCTATTATATACTAAGAATTTTAGAATTATTATATCTTAAGAATTTTATAATTTATGAAAGTTAAAAATTATCAATTTTGACATAGTAAATATGAAAGGAGTTTCATTAAGGTTAATAGGTTTATGGAAAAAGAAAATATATCTTTTCACATAATCTTTAATTCAAGATTTCATTTTTTTTCCTCTTTTAAGACATCTTAGTAAATTTTGAATTTGAAGAACATGAATAAATCATGAACCAAGCTTAAATTTACTTTTAACAAAATGGTCATTGCTAAAACAAAATCTCTTCACATAGAAAAGCATGGTTATTTTGATCAATGACCTCTTAATATCTTGAGCATATGAAAAATACTTACATTGATGGTAATTTGAGTGATGCTACATATAGAGAAAAAGATTATAACTATCTTCTTCTCTTTGCACCTTTTATATAATTCATCAATCTATCTACATACCTTAATAGGAACAATAGTACCATTTTAAAAATGTGGGAGCTTGAAAAGGGTGTCTTTAAATCCTCCAAAGTGAAAATATGTGAACGAAGGAAATTTTATAAAATTGCTACTATATTTCTTAATTAGAGTTACTATATCAATTAAGATAAAAATTCTATATCATCATTTGCACCTTGATGTGAGCATAGTGAAATGATTATTCACTCTTCAAAAAATCTTGCTATTATTACTAAATTAATTAAGGTAATATTCACATTTTTGCATTGTTCCATCAAATACCCCTTGGGTTTGATTATCATACCATACTTTGACACTTGTTATTAATGTAGAATATATTTTATTTATTTAATAAGTAATTGTCCCATATATATCTGCACATGGATTTAAGCCTACACCTTAGGTAGGTTATGTGGAAACTTGCAGAGTTGGTAAAACTCATTCAAGACACATGTTTACATTTAATGGAAGTTATATGCCGCAAAACAATGAGTGTTGGGATCAACTTTTGGTTCAAACTAGTCACTCTACCTATATGTACACATATTGTTCATTGTGAATTTACTCAAGGTTTGATGCTATCAATTCACTTAGTTGATCCTAGCTCTAACATGGTATAAGAGCTAGACTAAGATAGTTTCTTGGTTTGAAGGAAGGGGGGTGATTCTAGGCCCTTGGGTGTTGGATCTTGATTACCAATATGAAGGGTAGTGGATGTACATAAGTTTTTTTATTTGTGTATATACCATATAGTTGTGGGCATATGTTGATTTGAATATTGTTGACAGGGGGAGTTGGTTACTGCTATTGCAAAGCTGATGAGGTTGCAGTGTTGATGTTGATGTTGTTGTTGTTGAGTTATCTTTAATGGAAAATAATTGATGTTGTTGTTGTTGTGTCAATATGGTTTTAATTGATGGCCCAACATACTACTTTAGTGGATGGCATTGTAATCAATATTTCTATTTTTGTTGTTATGGATTTTAAGTTCTATTGGTTCAGATGTTGGAGCTCCAGAAGGACTATGCTCTGAAAAATGTGTCTCGGTGGTGTATTTTGTAATGTTTGTGTTTGGTAGTGGTTTAGAATTCTCTGTTGTTCCAGATATGGTTCATGGCAGTATGGTTTCATTATCTTTCTATTTCTTATTACTAATGTTTTATTTCTTATTAGGCTCCAATTATTAAGGCATTTGAGTAACATGTTATTTGGTGGAGGCAGTGTGTGTAGTGTGGTCCACTTTTCATTCCTCCTTACGACAAGAATGTTTAGTCTGGACCTATTTCAAAATTATGATTGGTCGACTTTGTTGGAATAACTAATGGAAATTTGGGACTGAGAGGGGAGGGGTGAATCAGTACCACTAAAAAATTTTAACCACAATTACTGATTAAACCATATAATGTTGCTTGCCGATTATCGAGTTCATAACTTTGAAATAAAAGTAATGTAATGCTTATAAATCCATAAAATCAAAACATTAAATAATTGAACTCATAACACCATGATTTTGGTAATGCAAAAATCCTTGGTTAGAGGATAAAAATACGGTGGGGATGACACCCAAAACCTTCACTAACTGCAGTATTAAGGGTGCACTTGGTTAGAGCTACAAAGTTTAGCTATTTCTGATAGCTTACCCGGTTAAGAGTATATATAAGACTTGTTAAGTCTACCTGGTTAAAGGATTTTTACAAACTCTACACTTAGAGATGTACCCTATTAAAGGATTTACAAATATAAGATCGGTTAAGATCTACCCAGTATTGGGATTTAAAGATCTCAATACAATAGTATCAATAACTTAACAATGCCTATAAAAATGCATCAAATATAAATTTTGTTCAGAATATATGTACTTTGATATGTGTTACTTCAATTCCCAAAATTGTAACACTGTTCTTCTTTCTGCTTTGTTGTAGCTAAATTTCTGCTCGGTGCTCTCTGCTCTGCTCTCTATTCTTCAATAACTTTTTTCAGCAATAATAATATCTCTCTATCCTTCTTATCTGTATATGCTCTCGTGTCTTCTACACATACAAAATTGATCCAATATATAAATGGTCTTTGCCTCTTAATCTTATGCGTTAGGTATGCTGTAAATTTCTCTTGACCATTAGATCTTCTTTGCAGCTCGATGACCATGTCGCTTTTACCTCGGTACTTGTTGTTTTTCTTGGAAATGACAAACTTTTATTCTATCGTTTAATCTATGCCTTAGATATTCACTCTGATTTATTTGAATCATTGATCATGTAACAAACTATTATAAATACTTGTATACGCGTAATTAATGCTTTGACAATCATAAAATATGATATGATCGCATTTTTTATTAACTGTCTAACTTGGTTAAATAACTCCATAATACTCGGTTAAGTGTTCTTCATCACTCGGTGTAATATAAACTCGGTGTACTATATGCGCTCAGTGTAGTGTGTCACTCGGTAACTGTAGGCACTTGGCACTCTGTCAACTTTGTGCTTTACCGACTGGCTCGGTGTGCATTAATGACTTGTCTTAACCTTGTCTCTTTCTCCATTTATCGATTAATTCTCCTTGACTCTATGACTTTTTCTAAACTAATGTCAACAAAATATCTTGTAGAGATAACAATCTCCCCCTTTGGCATTAGTTGGGCATTTTTGACAAAAAGTTCAAATTCATCAAAATTAGTAACTCCCCCTTGAATGTTACTCTCTATACATATCTTTTTTTTCTCATTTTTCACATATATACTTTTTTTTTTGTTTTCTGAATAAGTAAGATATCTATCCTCCTTTATTTGACTAAGATATCTATCCCCCTTTTTTGACAAAAAGTGCCAAAAAGTAAAACTTATTACAAAAAGATGTTTATACCTCTGTTGTATGCTTGAAAGTACCGTCTCCCATGTATCTTGGAGATTCTGAAGTATAAAAACATATTTTGTAATATCTGTCGATAAGCCAACTATGGTGTCCAGTGAACTTATAATTGGAAAACTTGCTATTTCTTTGGCTTTCTTCAAGTGTATCTGCATTGATTGGATATGGGGAATCAACAATGCTTGCAATTCAATTAGATCCAATCTCAACTTATCCTCCTCCTGTCTCAATGAGAGTTGAACTCCCATGAGTTCTTGTATCTTTGAGTAGTAAGGTTGGAATTCTCCAGGCTCGGTAGATAGTTGCTTAAGCTTCTCATTCATCCCTTTCTCAATATCTGCTTCCTTCTTCTTGATTTCAACAAAAAAGATTGAAAGAATACATAACTTCTAAAATAATGCAATGATGGATGTCAGTTGCTTCTCAAATTTAGAACATAACTTGGAAAGAATTACCTTCTCTATGTCAATATATTTCAGTAAGCATTCCATCAATTTCTTCTCCATTCTCTCCTTATGAATCTTCAACATAAATTTTTTCATATCCTTGTTTGGTTATTTGATCTGATGGGCTAAATCACCAACTTGGTCTAGTAGGGGTTCATATTCATCAATAGTTACTTTAGGAACAATCACCTGGAATGTATCCTTCACATGCTCAAGTATATTTACCTTTTTCTTCTTTGCAATTAACTTCTCCTGTTCAGCTTTTTGAGATACAATCTCAACATATATAGCTAATTATTTAGGCTTCATTGCATTAGGGTCTCCTTTAGGTATTATGATTGGCTTGCTCAAATCAAAGATTTTCTTTCTCTTTTTTCTCTTCTTCTTCTCAATAAATCTACTCTCTCCAGTGGAGAGTTTGGAACGTGATGCCTTAATTGCATTAGGTGACTCAATATGGGTACCGGCTATGCTCTCTTATGATTTTACTTCTTTTTGTTCACCTTTCAGTTTCTCCTCATTCTTTTCCTTAAGATTTTATTGCTGCTGCATTTCAGTTTTAGTATTTGTTGTCTTATGTACATTCTGGCTCGTTGTTGTTTTAGTATCTTGCTTCTAACCACTGGTGTCGGTTGGGGATACCAACTCGATGTTCTTTCCTTGTTCTATCTTGGTGGCCTTAGGTTTTCCATATTTATCCTAATCTGTATCAACTGATGTCTTGGTTTACATGTACGGTGTATCTAGTACAAACTCAGTATTAACAGTATCATCAATTATGTAGCTTTGTACTTGTGTCATGATCAGATCTTTTCTCATCAAAGGTGCATTGTCAATATCCATATAGTTGGTATCCTTCAATTGTGTATCCATGACATCTTCATCTTTTGATAGCTCTTTTGCAGGGTCTTCTTCCTCAAGTATATCTTCAATGATAATCTCTGCATTTCCAGTAGTTAGATCAATAGGATCTATATTCTTTGTGCTTCCCTTTATTTGATCAGCAATGGTTGCTTCTTGTTCCTTCTCTGCTTCATAATAATCACTATCATCTATATGAAATATATCCTTCTATTTTGTAGTTGTATCCTTCTCCACTGACTATATGTCTGCATTCATTATTTTGAGGGCTCCCCCCTTGACTAGAAATGTGTTTGAATGTTTCTTTAATGCTTCACAAATATCATATGGTGCAAGGTCAGGAATAGTGTGTACAAGAGATCTCTCTCCCTTTTCTATATTTAGATCATACTTCCCTCTTGCATCTATCTTGTTGTATAGTTCTTCTGGTAGCTTGTCTACAAGTTCAATAGGTGTCACTATGTATCTCATTAAATTTATCACAACAACTTCTTCAATCTTTTTCTTATCTTCTTCATTTCTGTTCTGATATTTTACTTTCCTAAAACCTCCAAATCTTCCTGATTTCTTTAATCCATCTAAAAAATCATCAAGACTTTTTGGAACTCATGAGAGCTCTACAACTGGTATAGATTTATTAGGCTCATCAGACTCTATTTCACTCTCATTACCAAGTAGTAATCTTCTCCTTTGGTGGTGCTACCACTACAACTTTATGTTCTTTCATTTTTACCGAGGATCTAGTGTTCCTTCCAGTACCTTTCTTGCTCGGTGATACCAATTGTAGATTTTTATTTTCAACTACTACTATTGCTTGTTCATTCTTAGTGTTCTCATCTAGTGTATCATCAAATCCAAGAGATTTTTATAAAGTATCAATCATTTTACTTGCTTTCCTTATTGACCTAGGTACCAAAATACCTTTCTTGATTTTATCTTTGACTTCCTCATAAGTGCCATACCTTTTCTCATTAGGAGATATTTGTTTAGCTAATAAAGCTTATGTCTATTTTGATCCAATATCTATATCCATCTCATATACCATCAGTTTAATCCATTCAACTCTTGGTTCTACAACCTTAATTATACAAACATCAGTACCAACCTCAAACAAATGTTATCCTGATACTTAGCAATTAGTTGAGGTGGAACTTTGTATCTCTTATGCATTTTAGCTTGGAATTTCAAAAAGTAACCAGACAAGATTTCATCAAAGCTGTCTCCTAGACTCTGTATATACTCATCTATTTGATAAATAAATGGCCTATCAGTTTTCCATACTACATCTCTAATGGAGGGAAATGAATTCTGGTAGTAAAAGAAAATACATACCAACAACACGAACCAAATTTCAATGTGGTCTTTGCCTTCCTGGTTGTGTTCATGTTGTCTTCTATCTGTTTCAGCAAAACTCCACAGAGATCTATCTGACGTCCTTTCTTTACTATCTTAAAATCTAGGTCTACTGCTCCACATAATACACTATCCACTCGAGATGATTGAAACACTTGGTAAGATATGATGTTGCATGTATACCTTAACTCATGATCCATGACATTAGATATTCTCATCCATCCGCCATCTAATTGTGCCTTTGTTATCTCAGTGAGCTTAACCTTGTTAATTTTGTTGATTGCCTTTGGTCGGTCTCCAATAGAAAATCCAGTGATAATGTGCAAAACATCCTTATTTATCTTGATCGGTTCATCCAACCACATAAACAGTTCATGTACTCAGCTTTGAAAACACAAATTGGTAAACCAGATATCTCAGAAATATCACTCAATGCTCTTGTAAAGATTTAGAAATTCCTTGTCATTTCTTTGAATGCTCGACAGAGTGATCACTCTGCAATGTGCTCAAATGCTCTTCGAAAATGTTAGGTTCAAAATGAATAACATATTTACCTATTTATATCTTTTCCTCGATTAGGGTTTCCAGCGGCTCTAATTATTTGCATTAAATGTGCTTGCCAAGTCCCATTTTACCTTTATACCGATAACATAGTCACTTTATTTAACCGACTAAACAAAATAACCATACATTACAACATTCAATCAAAATTCCATAACTTATCCAAATACATCTTAATATGCTGATATGGATCTTAACTCTATTGCTTAGGAATTGATGTAAGATTTACAATAAGCATGCAGTTCCTACATACCTCTCACCAATTAGGTGGCGCTCTGTGCACCAGACTTGGTAGAGATGGTGTCGTCTATAGTTCCAAGTGAAGTTCTATCTTCCTGAGTCTTTCTCCTCCATGTTTTGTTCATTTGTTCTCTGATTTCTTCAACAGTAGATGGTGCACTCTTTGTAGATTCATCCTCGGTTGGTGCATCTCCTCGGTATCTGTAGTTTCTTGCAAGGTGTCCTACCCTATGGCAATGAAAACATGTCATGTCAGGGTTCCTCCATGACCTTCTGTTAAACCTTCCATGCATCAATGTGCAGTTTGCAGCAATGTGTCTATCTTCCACAAGATAAGCATGAAATCCTTGTATTATAATCCCATGGTATTGTATAGTCGGAAAATGGAAGAAATTCCATTTTGGACTGGTTTATCCCTCTGAGTAAGTGGTTTGGGGTCATGTCAAGCACCTTGAATCATTCTCTAACTTGGATCTAGATTTTCCCCCTGTTCTGCCCCATTTTCCAATTCTCTCCGGCATATTTCTGGCACCCTGATCTGTAAATCTGAGTTTCTTGACCTTAGGGTCAAGGTCGACCTTCTGGGTCAAGTTCAACCTCAACCCTGACCTAGGTCAGATTTGACCTTGACCCTGACCCAGGGTCCAATTTTCAAGTTTCCAGATGTCAGGCTTCAGAAAGATTTAATTCCCATTTTCGGGTCGGCTGTTTTGGTCTTCGAGGAAACGACTCTTGAAATCATATTTAATATAGGTTCACTTCTAAGGGTATAGGTCTAATTGGAATTTAATTCTCCTATGTAGGACTCTCTAGAATATTGTGACCTAGATTTTTATATAAGGAAGCTTTCTCCTCTCAATTTCTCTAAGACATACACATGAAAGAACATGATCACTTATGCACATGAAGGATAATGTATTGAAGGAAGCATCTACTCTCAAGAATTGAAGCATTCAAATACATTCAAGAATTCAATTCATCAAGGAGATCCATTGGTAGCCATTGAAGGATTCAAGCTCTATGGAGCCTTCTTGTTGAAGATTTCTCCATCCACATCCATGCAAGCCTCTTCCTATTCCAAGATCCATTCAAGATTGGTGTTGAAGATATACACGCAATTGATTTGAGACATCCTGCATCCTACATTCTACATTATACATTCATTTTGTGCATACCTACTTGTGGATCCAAGGATTCGAATCCGCCACAAAGGTTTCTATACAAGCAAGGTGAATTGGTTTATTTTCTTTATTTATTTATGAAATTTCAATTATACTTTAAGGTTAATTCCAAAACCGGGGTTTGACCAAGGCAAACCCATCCCCCAACAATCAAAAACCATTTTTCTTGCAGCTACAAGTACAAGACAACAAATTTGAGAGAAGATTTGAATACCCTTTTCGGCCAACTTCCGAGATCCGCGAACAGAATTTTTGTTGGAGTATTGCAAGTTGAGGTTGAAATTTTGGGGTATGACTGCGCCCCTATAAAGAGGTCAAGGTCAACCTGACTTAGGAAAGGAAAATATTTCTAGGTTTTGTCCATCTTTGTGTTTCTTTTCCAGATCCAGTTGCATATTTTCCCGAAACTCAACACGGACATTAGAAAATATGATTTTCCAGATCTGCTATATTTTGAGGTTAGTACTTGTCTTCAATTCATTTCAATTAAGGTTTCAATCAATTCCATTACATATTCTTCATCCATTATTCAGGATTGTAAGGCTTTCTTCTTTCTTCTTATTTCCGATTGATTGATGCATTTGTGCATTAACCATTTTCTTATAGTTGATCAAAGTGGATCTTTCCTTTGTGAAATTTGGGGATAGGAAGATAATCTTATATTCTCCTCAATAGAATTTCCAAATTATCACACATATCTCTCCATTACATCCCTCTACACACATATAACATTATTTATTCCTATACATCCATTTCTTTCTTTACATTCTTGGTGAACCCGCGATAAACAACTCTTTCTTTTTGGTGTTAGATTTACATTTCATGTTAGACCTTGCATGCATATTAGATTAGCCTTCTTTTATTTTCTTGCATTTACATTTTCTTGGTTTAGTTCATTTACATTGCATTGGTGTATGAGCTTTACTACCTCTAGTCCTACCTATAATATCCCGGTAAGTAGAAGTCACAGACTTATGGGTTCCTTTGATCCTGAGTCTTCCTCTCCTTTCCTTAGGATCCCAGATGATAATTTGATCACTCATGATTCCAATACTTCTATAGAGCATAACTCTTCTCACTCATCTCATGATCAGGATGATGCTTTAAGAGTTCCTCCTGAGCAAGTCCAAAAACTATCAACTGAACTTGATAAAATGAGAAATTGGATTATTCAAGAAAACCATAATCAAGATTCTATCCAAGCTATATAGGCTCTTAAGAAATTCTTTCATGATAGTGATCAAGGTGTTAATCTCTTACATGGTATTACTCATCTTGTACATTTAAATGTTAAACCTTTAGCTCAAGAAGCTCAATATTTAGGATTTACGTCTCCCGTCACTAGTGTGGAACCTTCTTTTGTTCTTTTACCTAGCAATCCTACTTATACTCCTCATTTAGTGACCACATCTCTTACATTTTCCAATCCTCTAGCTTCAAATATTCCACTTCCATCTCTTCCTATTAGTGTTCCATTGGTGTCTTTACCTACCTCATAGCCTTCATACCATAGTGTTCCTTTTACTTATTCCAATTCTCTTCCAACTGTGGTTCCAAGTGTTCCACTAGTTGTGTCTTCTATTCTTGCTGCTTCCTACACTTTTCCTAGTGTTCCTAATGTTTCTATGCCTCCTATTTCTTCTAAAGATTACACCGTCATTAGTTTGGCTCAAACTGTGTCCTCTTTACAACAACTTGCGTCCTTAACTCAATCCAAGTTTAGTATTCCTACATGTGACATGGGTAGTCTTTTATCCCTAGATAGTATTCATGCTCCTGTCCCTCAGCAGACCGATATGCCTCATCTTGAGAATTACAATGGTAAGGGAGATCTTGTCACTCATGTTAAAACATTTCAAATCCTTTGTAGTGACTATGCTCATAACCATAGGATTTTAGCCAAGTTGTTTGCTAGAACCTTTCGTGATAAGGCCTTGCAATGGTATTGTTCCTTGCCTCCTTATTCTATTGATTCTTTTCCAAAACTTGCTAATACCTTTATTCAATAGATCCAAAATAACATTGGCCCACAAGTGTCCTTAACTGATTTGATGCATTGTAAATAGAATACTAAAGAAAAATTGACTGAATTTATTGGAAGATTTAAGCATTGGTATGCTCAAATTTCTTATCTTGTTCTTGATATTGATATTAAGCATATGTTTATTACAAATTTACAAAAGGATATTAGAGATAATAATTTTCTTACTGAATTTACCTCTTTTCAACAACTTTGTGCTGCGCTTCATCATTATCAATTACAAGTGAGTCAATCTGAGAGCAACACTCCAATGGCTCCTGTTCCAGTGGATAAGAGTGATGCTGCTCCTAATCTCAATAATTTTTAGAAGCCTAACAACTATGTCAAAATCAATAAAAAATCAAATGTAGTTGCTGATAAAGTTGTTGCATCCCACAATGCCACTTTTGCATCCACTGCTTTTCGTTTAAATCGTACGTTTACTCCTCTTTCTGAATCATTACATTCTATTATGAGTAAATTGTTGACTGCTAATATGATTACTTTTCCTCCTATTCAACCTCTTCCTACTATGATTTCATCAAAATCCTTTGATCCCAAAGCCTTTTGTCAATACCATCGTCAGAATGGTCATGATACATGTTATTCTCTAAAACATAAGGTTCAAGACCTGATTGATTCTAATGCTTTATCTGTTGATAATTTTGATGGTAGTAGGAACAAATCTATCTCTCCTCATAATCAAAACCTTCAAATCTATACAAATCCTTTTCCTACACATGATACTTATACCATTGTTCAACCATCTTCTGTCGATATTGTTTATGATTCAAGGATGGATTATCTCAATCATATTGTTAACCATGTGGAGCATGTTATTTTGTCTCAACCTGTCTCTCCAACCCATCTTAATCTCAACCTCCTATTCAAGTTCCTCTATGTCAACCTCAACTTCAAGTTCCACCTCAACCTAAACCTCCACCTCAATCTAAACCTTCAAAACAACCTAAGGATAAACGACCTAGGGAACTCTCGATCACCTTTGATGATTTTGAGACTATTAAAGCTCCTGATGGTCCCCTCTACATTTATTCTAGGATTGCTAAGATACCTACGCATTCTTGTCTTGTTGATCCTACTTCCTTAGTCAATGTCATCACTAAAGAGAACCTTTTTATGAATAATTTATAACGTGATTATTATGATACATCTAATGTGTGGATCCAAACTTGTAATGGTTTTCTCTATCCATCATTTGGCTCTATTACCTTACCTGTTGAACTTTGTGGTAAATTTGTGGACACTACCGTCGTTGTTGTCCCTACTTTTGATCAATTTCAAGTTAAGCTTGGTTTGCCTTGGTTGACTGCCATGCATGTCGTTGCTTCTCCTATCCACAAGTGTATTAAGTTCATTCATGATGAAGAGGTGAAAATGATTAATCATAGTTTATATCAACCTTCTAGGCCTAGGGATTGTGCTACCCTTGACTTCTTTTGGCCTTCATTACCTAATTCATGTCCTTCTTGACCTGATAACCTTTTTCTCTCATATCAAGCCTATAAACATCACAATATTCTTGAGTTAAGCATGCCTCAGATGGATCTTAACCATGGTCTTTTACCTACGCCTTCTATACCTACTTTATCCATTACTTCTAGTTCTGTTAATCAAACTCATTGTATCACTTTTTAGCCTACTGAGAGTCCTATTAATCCTCCTACAGAACCTGTGAAGGAACCGGTTTTTGTTACTCCTAGTTCTCAACATATTTCAAACAAGACAAAATGCAACAAATCTTCCAATGAAAGTCTTAAGAAGCGTCGAGCTCACGCTAGGGCCCGTGCCTCTATGCTTCAAATTTCTTTACCTTCTTTTGACTAGCCTATTCCTGATGTGTTGGAGGAAGGTAATGTTAATAATGATATTAAGATGAATGATTATGATGATTCTATTCACATCTTAGATTCTATTTTGACTAATCTTGATGAAGAAGATACTCTTGATGATCCTATTGATGCTAATGATGAATATGAGACTATTGATCTTGATACTGATTTACCTCATATGCTTTCCACACAATTGATAAGTATACCTAGTATCAAACATCGCAATTCTCAAGAGGATCCTTGTTTGGAACTGACTATTATTCCTACTGTGTTGGATATAGTCCCTCTTGCGAGTTTCCCACCTTTCCTAAATGATATAAACCAAGATGGCGAGAGTAGGCGATGCACTTGATCGGCTTGTCCTTCATGGTAGCCTTTTATGTGTTTGCCTATTGTATTGTGCTTCTCCCGTATAGTATTTTCTAAATGTTTGTTAGATTCTTTTATACGACCCTTGTTACTTTGTTGGTGCAAGGTGATAAAGGAATCAAACCTATTGTAAAAATTCCTCTATATTTATCTCTACTCTTCTATATATTATTTTCATGTTATGTTGTACCTGTGCCATTGTTTGTAAATGTTTTCCTTGTGTAGTCCGCTTGGATTTGCGACATGGTAGCACTGATTCTTTTTGGTCTCCATGCTGTGGTCCAAAAAGAATCTTCTTCATAACTCTTGCATTTTCTTTCCTCCATTGTGATTGTAGTTCTACTTTCTTTGGGGAATGATGTCAATTCATTTGCAATAATATCATATCTATATATACATATATTATCTTATGATCATACTGAACCAACGGTAGGTAGATCCCTTCTATGTTCTCTGTATGTTTATGTGGTATTTCCCTTGATTTGTCTTCACTTGGGCGCATCTCATAGTGGAAACGTAATCAGTGGAGTATTTTATGTTTCTATTAAAGCCATTGCTCCTATTAAAGTGTTAGCAATGACTTTAACATGGGGGCATACACTCTACTCCCTTTTTGAACACACACACTTTCAAAATATTTTCAAAACTTAAATTTTTTTATCCCTTTATGGATTAGAGACTAATCCTTAAAGCATGGATTTTTACCTTATAGGATCTCTTGATCCCTCCAGTTTCAATTTACAATGTTTTGATCCCTTAAGGATGAAAGTTGTCCTTAAGACTGGATCTTTCTATGTTTTGACTTTGCTCTTTTGGAATAGAATATTCCTAAGGGTAAAACCTTGATGGGTTGACTAGTGAATATTCACATTAACTAGGCGGTTCAACACCATCTTTCCAGTTGCACTTTTTTGTTTCTTGTGTGATTCACAATGGGACATAGGTTCTCATTGGGCGAGGTAATCACACCCTCTCTCTTTTTCTCTTTGACCGTTTATGTCTCTCTTATCGTGATCTTAGGGTTGATAAATACTTAAGTCCCTGGGGGCTTGAGGATTCCTTTGTCCCTTTTGATTTAAATAAGATTATGATATTGCTATCAGGATTCAATTATGTAGTTTTTTGAGTCAAACTCATTGACCCATATTTCATGAGTAGTGGTTCACACGAACCCATCTCTCATGAGAATTAATAGAACACTTAGCACTCATTAGATCTAGGTGATGATCACAGAGGTGAAGCACCGAGACTTCCCAGGAGGTCACCCATCCCAGTACTACTCCAGCTCGAGCGTGCTTAACTACAAAGTTTCTTCCATGGTTAAACCCACTCTGCTTGCAACCCCATTTGCAAAACCTTCACCAAGTGTTGTGCCTTATGAAGGTTTTTTCAAATGGGGTTGCAAGTAGAGTGGGTTTAACCATGGAAGAAACTCTGTAGTTAAGCGCGCTTGAGCTGGACTAGTACTGGGATGGGTGACCTCCCGGGAAGTCCCGGTGCTTCACCTCTGTGAGCATCACCTAGATCCAATGAGTGCTAACTGTTCTATTCATTCTCATGAGAGATGGGTTCGTGTGAACCACTACTCATGAAATATGGGTCAATGAGTTTGACTCAAAAAACTACACAGTTGAATCCTGATAGCAATATCATAATTTGACTTGCTGTGGAAAATATCTCCTACTTATGAATTAAATAAGATTATCTTTTCTTTATGATCTCCTTTACCAAGAGTTTGCATCGAGTCCATACTCTTTCTAAAGTGTGGACTGGTTTATCCCTCTGATTAAGTGGTTTGGGGTCATGTCAAGCGCCTTGAATGGGTCTCTGACTTGGATCTGGCTTTTCCCCTGTTTTGCCCCATTTTCCACTTCTCTCCGACCTATTTATGGCACCCTGATCTGCAAATCTGAGTTTCTTGACCTCAGGGTCAAGGTTGACCTTCTGGGTCAAGGTTGACCTCAAACCTGACCTAGGTCAACATTGAACTCAACCCTGACCTAGGTTAGATTCGACCTTGACCCTGACCCAGGGTCCAATTTTCAAGCTTCTGGGGTTTCTGGATGTCGATCTTTGGAAAGATTTAATTCCCACTTCCGGGTCGGCTGTTTCGGTGTTCGAGGCAACAAATCTTCAAATTATATTTAATATAGGTCTGCTTCTTAGGGTATAGGTCTAATTGGAATTTAAATATCCTATGTAGGCCTCTCTAGAAGATTGTGCCCAAGATTTGTATATAAGGAAGCTTTCTCCTCTCATTTTCTCTAAGACATACACATGAAAGAACATGATCACTTATGCACATGAAGGATAATCTATTGAAGAAATAATCTACTCTCAAGCATTCAAGCATTCAAATACATTCAAGCATTCAATTCATCAAGGAGATCCATTGGTAGCCATTGAAGGATTCAAGCTCTATGGAGCCCTCTTGTTGAAGATTTCTCCATCATCATCCATGCAAGCCTCTTCCTATTCCAAGATCCATTCAAGATTGGTGTTGAAGATCTACAAGCAATTTATTTGAGACATCCTACATCCTACATTCTACATTCATTTGGTGCATACCTACTTGTGGATCCAAGGATTCAAACCTGCCACAAGGGTTTCTATACAAGCAAGGTGAATTGGTTTATTTTCTTTATTTATTTATGCAATTTCAATTATACTTTAAGGTTAATTAAAAAACTAGGGTTTAACCAAGGCAAACCCCTCCCCCAACAAAAAAAAACCATTTTCTTGCAGGTACAGGTACAAGACAGTGAATTTGAGAGTAGATTTGGATACCCTTTTCGGCCAACTTTCGGGATCTGTGAACAGAATTTCCGTTAGAGCAGTGTAGGTTGAGGTTGATATTTTGGGCTATGATTGCGCCCCTGCAAAGAGGTCAAGGTTGACCTGACTCAGAAAAGGAAAATATTTCTGGGTTTTGTTCGTCTCTGCGTTTCTGTTGCAGATCCGGTTGCAGATTTTCCCGAAACTTAACACATACATCAGAAAATAGGCTTTTCCAGATCTGCTATATTTTTAGGTTAGTACTTGTCTTCAATTCATTTGAATTAAGGTTTCAATAAATTCCATTTCATATTCTTCATCCATTATTCGGGATTGTAAGGCTTTCTTCTTTCTTCTTATTTCCGATTGATTGATGCATTTGTGCATTAACCTTTTTGTTATTGTTGATCAAAGTGGATCTTTCCTTTGTGAAATTTGGGGCTAGGAAGAGAATCTTATCTTCTCCTGAATACCATTTTTGTATCATCACATATATCTCTCCATTACATCCCTCTACACACATATACCATATTTTATTCTTCACATCATCATTTTATATCTTACATGTATAGATGTGCATGTTCGGTTAGTATTTGCATTGTCTCGGTTAGGCATCCGCCTGTCATTTCTTTTCTTTAATCTGCAATCTTCAGTCTTGTGACCATACTTGTTGCAATTCTTGTAGTATCCATCAATCTTAGGTTTCCTTATGTTGTTATCAAAGTTGGTTCTACACTCAAAAGCTTGATGTCCATACTTATTACATCTAAAACAATACCCATCAAATTCAGGAGTACTTGGTAATATACCTTTCCTTCTTCTGCAGACATTAGCAGTGTGTCCATGCATCCCACAATAATTATAGCCTGGCTTATTTTGTTTTGGTGGGGTGCAGTACCTTGATCTTTCTATGTATTAGATGACTCTCCTTTCTCAGTAGTGTTGTTTTCATTGAATCCAATTCCCGATCTTTCATTCGGTTGCTTTTGATTCTTAACCTATGTGTCCAGTGATTTCATTAAATATTCATTTCTTCTCAGTATTTCATTTGCATCCTTCTCATCTTTTAATCATTTTTCCATTCTTTCAATTTCATCTTTCAGTGCTTTATTCTCAAATTCCTTTTGGGTACAATCCTGATTTGCATTTAGAAGTTGGTCAGTCATATTGTAGTGAACTTGGGTCATCCTTAAGATTTAATTTTCTTTCTCAGTTAACCTGATTTCAACTTGTCTTTTATCATCTTCTACAATTCTATTTTCAATCTCATCTATTCTTTTACCTTGAATCAGTTCGATCATTCTTAAGTTATTAGCATCAAGATCTTTCTTCATCAAATCCAACAGCTCGGTAAGTGAATCGTTCTTTTCAAGTAGTTCTCTTATGGTAGTCTCAGAATCATCTGTCACACTTCCTTCAAATGCAGTCTCAAGTGTATCAACTTTTTCTTGTGTAACCTTTAGTTCATCATATAATTTCCTTCTTATCCTCAGATATTTCTCAAGTTTCTTTCTCAGATCCATGATTAACTCTCGTGCACTCTCCAACTCAGATTCAAGACCATCAATTTTCTTAAACTGTCTATAATCTTCCATGACTAAGATCTTTAACTCTCATGTGGTCAAACCTTTAACTCAAGAGTACGAGCTTTGATACCAATTTTTGGAATAACTAATAGAAAGTTGGGATTGAGAGGGGAAGGGTGAATCAGTACCACTAAATTTTTTTAACCATAATTACTGATTAAACCATATACTGTTGCTTGTTGATTACCGAGTTCACAAATTTGAAATAAAAGTAATGTAATGCTTATAAAACCATAACATAAAAAAATTAAACAATTGAAATCATAACACCATGATTTTGGTAACACAGAAATCGTTGGTTAGAGGATAAAATTTGCAGTGGGGATGACACCCACAACCTTCACTAATTGCAGTATAAAGGGTGCACAGTTAAAGGTACAAAGTTTAGCTTTTTCTGATAGCTTATCCAGTTAAGAGTATATATAAGGTTTTTTAGGTCTACCTGGTTAAAGAATTTTTACAAACTCTACACTTAGAGATGTACCCTGTTAAAGGATTTACAAATATAAGATCGGTTAAGATCTACCCAGTATTGGGATTTAAAGCTCTTAATACATCAGTATCAATAACTTAACAATTTCTATAAAAATGCATCAAATGTGAATGTTGTTCAAACTCAATGTGCTCTGATATGTGTTACCTCAATTCCCAAAATTGTAACAATTTTCTTCTCTACTCTGTTGTAGCTTAATTTTTTCTCGATACTCTCTGTTCTTCAATAATTTTTTTCAACAATAATAATAATAGCTCTATGTCCTTCTTCTATGTATATCCTCTCATGTCTTTGATACATAAAAAATTCATCTAAGATATAGATGAGTTTTTCCTCTTAATCTTATGTGTTAGGTACACTATAAATTTCTCTTGACCGTTAGATCTTCTTTGTAGCTCGGTGACCATGTCACTTTTACCTCGGTACTTGTTGTTTTTCTTGGAAATGACAAACTTTCATTGTGTCATTTGATCTCTCCCTTAGATCTTCACCCTGATTTATTCAAATTGTTGATCATGTAAAAAAATATTATAAATACTTGTATAGGCATAATTAATTCTCTAATAATCATAAAATTTTATTTGATCATGTTTTTTATTAACTATCTAACTCGGTTAAATAACTCCACAATACTTGGTTAAGTGTTCTTACTCACTCAGTGTAATATCAACTCGGAGTACTAAATGTGCTTAGTGTAGTGTGTCACTCGGTAACTTTAGGCGCTTGGTACTCTGTCAAATTTGTGCTTTACCGACTGGCTCAGTGTGCATTACTTGTCTTAACCTTGTCTTTCTCCATTTACTGATTGATTCTCCTTGACTCTATGACTTTGTCTAAACTAATGACAACAAAATATATTATAGAGATAACATACTTGGTAATTTTAGTTCAGTATAATTAAGAGGTTGTTTATGATGGATTGGTGTGAGGTTAATTAAGGAGAAGATTCATTAGATACAGTGTGGAGGTTTGGCAGAAGTGTGAAGTGAAGTTGTGAGCAAGAGGAGTGTTGTTTATTTTAGTCACTAGAAGGAGTGATCCAAGGTTTTCTTCTATAAGTTGAACTTTAGTCATGGATTTCCTTTTCTCTCTTCCTTCTTAGGGAATTGGGCTCTTCTGGGCAGTTAGCCCACACGCAGTGAGCATTTTGACAGTGATCCACCCTTTATAAAAATTACATTAATCAGTGTCACCTTAACCGATGTTGTATTCAATAGAGTTAACATTCTACATGGTTTTTACCACGTCTAATTTTTCACATAAATATCTGGTGTTCATTGTGTATGATTCATGTGTTTTCTCTTTCATTATTACATATTATTTGATTAAGTGAATAAGGTTTTACTCTTTTGTTTCTAAATCTATGAAAGTGAAAAAAATTATTTGACAATTGATTCACCCCCTCTCTCAATTATCTAGGAAATTTGACAAATATGTGTGGACAATATGGAATTTATGAATACATCACCTCATGCTTATGAATATGTAGAAAATATTTTGACACACATGTATATGGTTTTCTAATTTTTCCATGTGTATCCACATGAATATCTACTGTATAGAGATGTGGTTTGGAGGCAGACACAACATGTATACATGAAAATGACTAAGGATAGTATAAATGTGGGTGTATATATAAGTGTTTCAAGATATTTTAGTGTGTATAGAATGATAAATAATATGTCTATACATGCATTGGACAGTGGGGTGTTAAGAGTTTATACAATATATGGAAGGATGGATTTATAATGTAAGAAAGAGTATATCTCAAAACCTCTTTATAGAAAGGTATTTAAATATCTAGTTTATGTATAGTATCTTGTTGTACCATCCTAAAAAATTAGCACCCATAATTGGATTCCTTATTAGGACCTATTGAACCCTATTTTGGTGATTCCAAGGTCTGAATGTCTATTTTGCTTGATCCTAGCAACATGCTTTTTCTCCTCTTGCATCTCAAACAAAATTGGGAAAGATCAGACACCGTCAAATGATCCTTGAAAGTTTCATGCAAATACACCTGGAACATGAAATTTATTTTGCCCTATTCCCAAGAATAAGATGTTTATTTCACCATGTTCCCTACAAATCATTCTCAGATTTCACCTACAGATGAGTTCCACTTTCTGGATCCCGGTTCTATAAATTTTAGGTGTATAAGGTGAAATGGCGATGAATGGAAGAGCACTAAGTCACACATGTACATTGAAAAGTCCCTAAATCCTATCCTCAATCCAAATCTAATTTGTGCAACCCAAAGGATGTAAGGGCATAAATGAAAGATCTAGCTAAGGGGAGAATTTAGGGAAAAATATATGGAAGAAAATGAAAAGAGATATTATGGTTATAATTAAAAGAAGATGCAACAACAAGATATACTAACAGATTTGATCTAATATGTAAACTAGATGCAAGATGTAGGGAAAATAATGTATTTTCCTAAAAATGGGAGAGGAAGAAATTGTGCAAATTGTGATTTCCTGTCTGACAGAGTCCCAAAATGTCATGGTCTGAATCCAACAATATATGATCTGCAACTCTGTAATCTGCAACTTTATGTTCTATCACAGGAACATGTCAAAAGTGGTTCAACCTGTACCCAGGTATAGGTTGAAGGTTCAACCTATACCCAATCTATTCCAAATCAGAAACATAGAATGAATCTGGACAATTCTTCAGATTATATTTTTGGTTCTGTAACTAGAATCTACACTCTGAATGTCAAGGTATATGTTGAAGGTTTGACCTATACCCGATACTATTATAATTCAAAACAGAAAATGGATTTGGAAATTTCTCTCAATTGGGTTCTCAGATCTGTAACTAAATCTCCATTCTGAACCTGTACCTGCACACAAAAGAGAAGGGTAAATTATTTGGGGAAAGGGGCTTTCCTTGGTCAAGCCCTCATTTAGGATTTAACCTTGAAATTAAATATGTAAAGCATGTAAAACAAGAAAAATGTAAGTATTCACCTTGCTTGATCAAACCCTTATGGATGGATACAGATCTGCTATACCCACAGAGATGTATGATTGATTGATTGCATGTTGAGTTGTAGAAGGTAGGAAGTCATCACCAATGCAATAGATGTACACTTTCCAAATCATGGATCATGGATGTATGTATGCTTGCTATTATTGAAGGAAAGGAATAAAGAAGTATATGGATCCCCTTGCTCAATTAGGAAATTCCTCCTCTATTCCATCATGAAAGAGAGATTCACACAATAGTCTTCAATTCTTGGAGCCAAATCCTTGCTTGCTTGAAAATCACCTTAGGCTTGAATTCTTGTATGTAGATATAATATATTTGCAAGTGCATATATGAGATCTCGGGGTTTAATTTTTTGGAGGTCGACCTCATTGGGGGGGGAAATTGAAAATATTGTGCATCAGGTCTGAAACTCACTAATTTGAAATCCCAAAGGTATAGGTCGAAAGTGGTTTGACCTATACTTGGTATAGGTCAAACCAAGTTGGACCTATACGCATGAGGGAAAATTTTGAGGTAGATTTGCGGGGCCCAAGAAGTATTAAGAGGTCTAGGAAAAAAGAGAGGAAAGCGGGAAAATCAATCATAAACGCATCCATAATCAAAGAGATCACTAAAATGGGGCCCAAATAGGTCCTAGATCTTCCAAATTAATGGGTGATAACTTTTTAGATCTATACATTTAGCCCCCACTTTAGTGGGAGTATGAGGAAAGCTCATGCTCATAGTATAGTTTATCAAAATGCATAAGATGATCTCTTCAAAGTTAAGGGGAAGAGGAAACATCAAGCTCCCAAGTGAATTAAGTCCTCATCAAATAAAAAACTAAGATAAGAGAGACATCACTCAGAAAAGAGAGAGGGAGAGAGAGGAGAGAGAGGTGTGATTACCTTAGCCCTAGTAAAATTGTATGTCTTACTATGAACCACACAAAGAAAGAAAAGTGTGACCCACATGCTCAGTAAGATTGTATGTCTTACTATGGACCACACAAAAAGGTGTTGCAAGAGATGGCATTGAAAGTTCTAGCAGGTTTTGTGTGTCATGCTAGTCAACCCATCTAGGATTTGTCCTTAAAGATTGTATGTCAATACGGGATTCAACAAAGAGTGATTTGTCATTAAGGATACTATGTCCATCAGGGATCAAAATAAAAAGGAGGGATCAGTCCTTAAGGATTGTATGTTCATAAGGGATCCAAAGTGCATGGATCATTCCTTAAGGATTGTATGTCCATTAAGGGATCCAAAGTGTAAAGCATCATCAAAAGATTGTGTGTGTGTGTGTGTGCAAAATGTGAGCAAAGTGTATGCCCCCATGTTAAAGCTATTGTGTTAGGACTTTTTTCTATAAATCCCATTTTGAGATTTTGTAGAGCTTCAATGGCAGATATCCAAATTTTGGAGGGCTTCCGGTCCTTGTTTTGCGCATGAAGGATATAGAGGGATGTGGAAGCTGTGTTTTGTTGCCTTTGCATCTTCATTTTGCAGACAAAAAGGATTGGAAATGGTCAGAACACTCATGGTGCCTTCACTGGTTTATTTTGTTCACAATGCTCTAGGTCATTTATCCCACATTGGATGTGCAGTGAAAAGCTCAGATGTTTTTATAACCAAGCGCACAATGATTAAGTGTCAAAAGGCATGCACCTTTTGGCAGACGACTCGGTGGTCAGGTGGTGACGTGGGCAGCCAGCTGGAAAATGGGGAGGAAATTTTGTGGGGTCATGTAGAGATGATGTGGTCAGAGGTGTGACAGGTGGTGGCTTATCGTGCAGTCACGGTGGTCAATCGACAGTCAGAGAGATAGCTGGCGAGTGCACGACTAGTGGTTGTCGTGCACTCACCACGGTTTGATCAGGTGATGGGAAACGGTTGTAAATGCATGACTAATGGTTAGCGGTGAGTGTCACACACTCACACAAGTTGGAAGCGGTTAGTAGGTTGACCAGAGAGTGCGTGAATGTCAGTTGTCACGCAGTCGCTGCGGTTAAGAAAGGTAATAGAAGATGTTCGTGAGTGCGTGACTAAATATTGGTGGTTAGTATAGCACACTCGTGCTGGTTAATGTAGTTAAAGAGAGGGGGCCACAAGTGCGCAAGATGTTGCTATGTGTATGAGACAAATAGAGGATCAAACGGTGGTCGCGGACTCACGGAGGTAAATATAATATTCGGCAGGGGGCCGTGAGTGCACGAGGTGGTGACACGTGGAGATGTTAATGAGAGATGATTTATGGCTATCATTCACTCGTGGGGAATAAAGGAATATTCTCTCAGGGTGAGAAAGCTAGCAACAAGCTTCCATGGGTCTGGTATAGTGCTGAAGACCGATAAAATTATTCTAGATCTGATGTGATTGGACGGTTGTCATTATCCCATGATCGCAGAGTTGCACGATGTTTATCTTTGCAGGATCACAAAAGGAGGCCACATGTCCCTAGTGGGTCTGAATTAGTGACAAAGGGAAGAGTAAAGAACAAGCAAGTCTTGATGGATTGTGCGGTTGATGTCATGATTTAAGGAAGAGATGCTCGATAGATAGAGTTTAAGCCATTGCGCTTGGCCGACGCATGTCAATGTTGACATCATGATTCTGGAGGTTGCTAAGGGGAATAAAAAAGACAAGTGAGTTGGTAAAGATCTAGCAGATATCGTGGTGACTTGAAGAGAAAGTGATCGCCAGTTAATGTATGAGGCATTGCGCCATGTTGACGCATGGCAAAATCTGATCAGGGCCTGGGTAACTTAAATTAGATATATGGCTTAGTTTTAAAGGTGGAACAAGACTTGATCTTGACCATTGATAAGGATTTCATGCCAAAGAGATATCCGTTGTAACAGTCTTTCAAATATTTAAATATTTCTTTTAGGGTTTCAGAGCGATGGACCTTGTCGTGTACTGCAGAGCAATAACTGTTAAATTTGATCTTGTGGGTTGCATTTGCGTATCTAAGGATGGTGTCTGGATGGGGATTGGGTAGCTAAGTGGTGCATTTATGAGGAGAGGTGACAATTGGGGTTTCTAGTAAAGAATTGCATATCTATCAAAGCCTAATTTTGGCTCTTGTCCTCTCTGCCTTAAATACAGATAATATTTTCCATCATCCCTAGGGATTGGTAGTTTCATGTCAGGGCATGATCAACATGAAGTATGGAGGAGCTTTTCAATTTTGTGGGCAGGACTGTTTTGGGGATCAGAAAATGAAATCAGATCAAATATTTTCTTGATCTTTTGAACAAAGATCAAATCAATTGTTTTACTCGAGAAAAGGAGGTTGCAGTACATCAGTGTGATGAAGAAGGATAGGTGTCAGATGGTCATCATCTTTAGGGTTATCCTCCTTCTATATATCTCCTTCTTTTCTCTGTAATGGAGGGGGGAAGTTCTGGTCTCTAAGTGCTGGTTCCAAGCTTTAGTCCCAGGGAATATAGCATACTGTATCATATTGTATGTAGACTGAATATAAAGTTCTTCAAAGAGAAGAGATTTCCACAATCCATGATAGTAACAAATTAACAATTTCTAGATTTGATTGTGTTATGAATTTTTGCATCGAAGTTTCGAATCACACTCTATGATCCATCATCAGGATGAGCAATAAGAGAGCACAAGGAAAAATGAATAAAGTTGCAGACCTAAATAGGTTAAAAGAGGGGAAGAGGTGGAAGGAAAGAGGTTCAAGGGCACAAGTGACAAAGTGATCTGATGGAAAATAATAAACAAAGAGGGAAAAAATAGATGAGAGAGTTGAGAGAAACTAAAAGAAGAGAGGCCCCAAGACGAAAAAATAATAAAAAGGAAGAGAAAGGGAAAGACAAAGCAAATCAAATAAATCAAAGCAAGTGAGCACATAAGCACCTAAGAAAAGAAAAGAATAAAGGAAAAAAAAAAATCTATA
>MU226127.1:96647-140753 GCA_018584345.1 Thuja plicata
CACACATCTATATATGTATGCTTATGCATATATACACATATTATACATATGTATATATATGTATATTAAACAGATGTATATATATACATATCATACATATGTATATATATATTCACACACACACACACACACACACACACATAAAGGAATACTTTCTAGCATATTTAATTGCATTTAGATTCTTTTATATATCATTTTAAATACACTCATATATATATAGAATATATTTACAATTATTTTCATATATATATATATATATATATATATATAAAGGAATATATTCACAATTATATATGTTAGTTATTTAATTGTTNATATATATATAAACATAAAGGAATATATTCACAATTATATATGTTAGTTATTTAATTATTTGATTATATATATATATATATATATATATACTTTCTAGCATATATAATTGGAATTATATTCTTTTATATACATTTATATATTCTTTGGAATATATTTATAATTATATATATAAAAGAATATATTCACAATTATATATGCAATTTTTTGTAATTGTTCGAGTAAAAGTATATTTTCACATTTATATATGCTATTTATTTTTTAAATTGTTTGATATATTTATATACATATATATATTTTTTCCTTTATTCTTTTCTTTTCTTAGGTGCTTATGTGCTCGCTTGCTTTGATTTATTTTCTTGTTTTGTCTTTCCCTTTCTCTTCCTTTTTATTATTTTTTAGTCTTGGGGCCTCTCTTCTTTTAGTTTCTCTCAGCTCTCTCATCTATTTTTTCCCTCTTTGTTTATTATTTTCCATCACATCACTTTGTCACTTGTGCCCTTGAACCTCTTTCCTTCCACCTCTTCCCCTCTTTTAACCTGTTTAGGTCTACAAATTCATTCATTTTTCCTTGTGCTCTCTTATTGCTCATCCTGATGATGGATCACGGAGTGTGATTCAAAATGTCGATGCAAAAATTCATAACAAAATCAAATCCAGAAATTGTTAATTTGTTATAAAGTTCTTGTAATCTTTATCATACTTAATACAATGATTCCAGCTACAAGTCTCTACTTGGTGTCAATCTTATGAGTTTGGGATTTTATGATTCACCTGATAGTGTTACCTATGCATATGTTTTATTTCATAGTTCTTGATCTAGGATCAGGTGAAACATACTTTGGATAGGGCATAAACTCATTTTGATTTCTCTACAGAAGGATCTTATAAGTAGTGGTTGGTCTGGAGTGATTGTGTTTATGTCTTTGAGTCTTTGATAGTAGTTAGTTCATGCTTTCTATATTTGTATTTGAGATATACCCAATGGATAAGGCACTAATTAAGAATTAGTAAATTCTGTTGAGATGCATGTTTGATTGGTTTCGGGCTATATTCTGCAATCTTATACATCAAAACCATATCAAGGTCCTATATGTTTTATGGTTATTGGTTGTTTGTCCCACATGATAATGGAGATTCAATGAGTGTTTGGTTAGCAGTTAGCACTTTCTTATCACAATTTGTTGTTAAAGTCCAGAGTAATAAGGAGTTGTATAGAGAATATCTATCTAGATTAGGTATACCCGTCTTGGTTTAACAGAGCCAGAAGTGCAGAGGTCAATCTTGTCCCTACAGTTGGTCCAGCTACCTTGCAGAGCTCTAACACTGAGAACTAACCATTCCTAATATCAGTCTCAAGGTATATTGGTAGCTTTAAGTAGCATAGACGTTTTCAAACACCAAAATATTGCAAGAGCCTTAACGAGAGCAATGGCTTTAACAGAGCATACATACATCCACTAGAATTGTTTCCACTTTAAAATGCCCCCAAGAAAGGAAAAATCAAGGGAAATGAGCACATGACAAAAGAGAGCACAAAAGGTATATACCAACTGGGGGGCCAGTAGGTCATATCATAAACCATGTATATCATAATTAGGTAAAAATAAACTATTATCATCCCCCAAAGGAAGTAGAACTAAAACATAATGGAAGAAAGACACGTAAGAGTTACAAAGAAGATTATTTTTGGTCAGCACCATGGAGACCAAAAAGAATAGGTGCTACCATTTTGCATCATCCCAAACAAACAACACAAAGGCATATTTAAGAACAATGGCACGTTTACAACATAACATGTAACAACATATAAACGAAGAAAGATACACATAGAAGAATGATTATGAAATTGTGATTCCTTTATCACCTTGCGCCAACAGAGAAACACGGGTCATTAAAAGAAATCTAAACAAAATATATAACAAGTAGCACATCATAGGGGAAACACATCACAACAAACAAGAAAACAAAGAAAGGATTCATTGTACAAGAGGAGCTAATCAAGCGTATCTCCAGCCCTCCTATCTCGGTCCATAGTATTTAGGGAAGGTGGGAAACTTGCAAGAGGAGCAACATCAAGCATAGCAGATGGAACAATAGCCAAATAAGGACCCTGCAGTGAAAAGAGGTCGCTATGTTCAAGATTAGGAGTGATAGATAATTATTGTGAAAGAATAGCTGGTAAATCATTATCAAGATCAATAGTCTCATACATAAAATCAAAATCACTATCATGCATATCATTGTTAGTATCATGAACATCGCCATCAAGAGTATCTTATTCATCAAGATTAATTATATTAGAATCCAAGATACGAATAGCATTGTCTTGTTTGTTCATTTTAACTTTTGTTAAGTTCACTTCCTCCATAGAATCAAACATGGATTGGTCAAACGAAAGTGAATTATGAGGAGGGGTATGAGGTGAAGAAATTTTTTGAGAAGCATGGTTACGGCCTCTAGCAAAATGTTTGTGAAAAAGATCACCAGCATGATTGTTACATTTAGTTTTTCTAGATTTTTGGTTTGGGATAGGATCAATCAACATCAGGTCCTTTTCTTCTTTAGGAGGAAGAATTGAAGGAACCACACTAGGTTGAGAGATGATAGGAAGAGGATGTGGATAAGGAGGAAAATGTAGTGTAGGAAGAAGGTCACGACTAGTATCATCCTTAGGTTTTCTAAGTTCATAAATATTTTGAATCTTAAAGGCTTGGTATGATCAAAAAAGATAATCAGGATAAACTTTAGGTGGTTGAGGAATGTGATGCCAAAAGAAATCAAGGTCAACAAAGTCTTGAGGCACAAAAGGTTGGTAAATAATATTGTTAACAGTCATGATCTCTCCATTATGAAGAAATTTAACACATTTATGATTAGGATAAGACACAACATTCATAGAAGTAAGCCAAGGAAGACCAAGTTTAACTTGAAATTGATAAGAAGTAGGAATAACAATGAAACTAGTGTCCAAAGTCTTACCACCTGTTGATGGGGTTTTGCTGACCGGGTCCACCAACAGTCATAAGTTGTCATCGGGTACCAGAGGTACCGGCCAACTCCGCCTGCAAAGGTTATCTGGGGAAGTTAGATTCCCCGGGCCTTCAAGCACCTGGGTGTCGGGTCATGACGGTGCGGGGCTTGGTTGGGAGAAGTGACTATTTTCGAGGGGGATAGCTAGTTTCTTCAACTCGTTCTCTTCGGAGATTCAATGAGGTAAGGTTTCCCCTAGCCTATTACACTTAGCAAATAAAATGAAAAAATATCCTGCAGGGTTAGAAACACTTCATCTAACTATAGTCATGTTTAAACATTCAGGACATCAATAGTACTCTGATATACTACACTAAATACCGAAGAAATACACAACCATCAGCTAGTATTTTATTAGTAGCGAGGGAAAAGAGGTCGTTAATCTATTTGACATATCAGAGTACAAGACATAAAGAACATGAAACATAAAATACCATTAACTCAGAAGCATGAATGCCAATAACATCATTGTAAAGAATTCTCCCTTCTTCATTAATGTCTCTTCCAGAAAGCACTAGTGTGTGATACAATGATGGCTCCAGGGGAGCGTCTAACTAAAGAAAATAGAAAAATGGAGCATTGAGCTCTGCAACTAGAATGAGAAATCACCTTTCTATTACAATGGGCAAAAAAATGATCAATTTCGCTGACCCTTGGAAATGGGCCGGTCTGGCTATTTATACACATTCTCTTCTAACCCTAACCCTAACCCTATTTTACATCATGTTTTAATAAAATACATTATGTAGGGGTCGGTACTACCTGTGCCACCCTACAAAAGACCTTGAGACGGAATAAGCCTGACATGCCAGAAGAATGAGACAAGAATATACAGTAGAAGAATCAGTCTCGAGAAGAGAGCAAAGAAGGAGAAGGACGGAAGTAGGTCTCCCAGGGGTCGAGGGTACATGTCTCATAAATGGGAAATGCGGTGCCCTATCTCTAATGCACTAGGTGTACCTCCGAACGGTGCCTCAAGAAGACCACCCTGTCAGAAAACCAACTGTTGAGTCAATTCCCCTTTGATGTAGCCAACTATTTTCTGATAGCCTTTATTAACCACTCCTGAAAGTGATCGGTCAGCCTCGGGGATTGGGACACAGATCACTTGAAAGAATACAAAATTTGGGATCCGGGAACTTACGTTCCCAAAAGAATAAAGAATATTAAATGTTTGGGTTTTCTCCGACCTCTGTAGAAAGCTTAAGGTTGTTTGTTATCATTGAAAGCCTGGAGGAGGCAAGAAATGCCATCTTTGTCTACATCTTTTAGGCCGGCCCTTCGAAACTTAGCCACTTCAATTTGTTCCCCCAGGTCTGGAACATTCTCCTTAAACTCATCGGCCATTTTTGATGCGTCGTGGCCACTAAGTACCATACGTGTTAATCTCATCATTTGGGCACCATCTATTCCCTCTGGGGACTAATATTGGGACTTCATCATTTCATCAAAACTCCCCAAAACTGAATCCTCTAGCATGCATGTATCTGTACTGAGGGGGTCAGCCCCGGAAGTCTTTGCTACAAAAGACTTGTATAAATTGAAAGAATATTTTACTACATTGACTTTATCTTGTAGAGTCCCTACCATTTGCTTTGTTACCTCCAATATGAGGTCAAGTCTGGAGTGTTGGGTTCTCACAAAATCAAATGATTCGTCCCCTAGAATTCCGGATTCAGAAACCATTTCCTCTCCCAGGCCGAGGAGTTCTTCAAGCTCTACTTTCCATGCTTGATAATTTTTGATATCACCCTCCCACAAGTCAATAAGAGTCTCTGCCTGGTGTAGAACATGCCGGGCCGTATATAAGTCTGGGAGGGTGGATACTAGGAAATGCCAGGTGTTTCCTATTTGCAGGGTGACCCACTCGTCGACTACCTGGGCCTTCTTCTTCATTGTTCACAGGGAGTCTATGTCGCTCTGCGGTAAATATTTAGATGTGGAAGCCTCTGGAGGAGCGGCGTTGATAGGTCGAGCTAGCTCAGTAAGAAACCCCATAAGGTTTGCATTTTTTTCCTTTTCTATTTTGAGCCTTTGGGCTTCCTTTTGATAACGGGCCTCCACTGCCCTACCTGCCTCCTTTAGCAAATCCACCTCACCCTATTTTCCCCTTTTTCCCAGTGATACCAATGCAACATTGTAATCTCCAGGTTCTGCGGTTGCTTCATCTGTGCTTGGGGGAGGTGTCGCCATAATGGCAACTGTTTCTCCACCCAGCCTGGTTTGAAGAGTATGAACCATCCGAGCTTTCTTGGCCTTCGGTGCGGCATGGACCTGAGCCATCATTTCGGCCAGGGAGAGAGGAGTTCCGGGAGTGGACTGAGCTTTTCTTTTTCTGCTCTCTACTAACCACTGAGGTGGTAGGGGTGGCTTTTCTGCCAGAGTCTATTCTCTTGGTTCTTCCCTGGTGTCCTGTGGCTGCTGCTCCTCAGTGGTGTGGACCTCATCCATCCCTTTCCCTGTGTCTTCTTCTTTATTAGTAATATCTTCCTCAGCAACATCCATCTCCTCAGCCTTGTCCTCTGTATCTATTGCTTTGTCTGGACTTCTGTTGGCTTCTTCAAGGATTTCTTCTTCGTGTTGCTCTTCTTGTTTCTTGGCCTCTACTGCCAGGGCTTCTTCTTCCGTTGGCACATCCTTTGGCAGTAGGGGAGGTACTGGGATGAGATTTAAAGTTTGGGCCATGGTAATTACCTACCCAAAGGTCACTCCCGGGAGTGGCGCTTGGAATGTGGCAGCTGGGGTTACGGTTATTCCCAAAGGTCTGGTTCCCCCAGCAGATGCCATTTGTTCATTCTGCCTTTGTTGGTCCACCCCCAGATCCTGCATCTCTAGAGCCTTAGAGGCAATCTCCAGCTCTAGCTCCCTTTCTTCTATCTATTTTTCTTGCTCCTGCACAGGCTCTTGTTCCGCGGCTTCTTGTTCTGCTTGTGGGACTTCTACCTCCGTTTTTCTGGTGTCCCCCTGCAAGTTTCCAAACTCGTTGGTTGCAAAGACATCATCAAATCGCTCCTGCGAAGGGGGACTGGCCGGGACTTCGACAGGTTCTGTTTCCTTTTTCAGCTCCGGGGAACTAGAAAGAGGATTTCTACTTGTGGGGTCTGGGACGTACCCAACCCCGGCTCTGCCTTAGGCTTTTGGTTAAGCCTCTTCTTTCTTCGGGTAACCAAGGGTGGCCCCGCATCCCTTATCACTGCTACTTCTATTGGATCCACCCCCGTTGCCTTCACCATTAAGGCTGCCAGCGACGGGGAGGAAGGGGGATGAATTGGCCCGGCCATGAGTACTAGAGTGGCCAACTGTGTGATTAATTTCTCCCTCATTTGTTGGGAGGCTACCACTGACTACTTTATTTGTTCCTTTATGGGGACTTCTTGCATAGGAGGGGTCGTATCTATTCCTTTTCCTTTATCCACCCTCTGCGAAGAAGTCCTGGCCCCTAGAGTTAATTTTGGTGTTGGCTGGGCTGCTCGGCGGGTACTTCAGGGGCACATCTTTTTGAAGTAGGCATGACTTCACTCGACCACCTCTCAGGTGAAGTCCTCAATTGTAGGCCCTTCCTAGGTATCCCAATTTATCAGTGGAAGGGTCATTGTATCGATCCCCTTTGCCTTGTACTGGGGATCGATAGTGGGGCCGGCGTCTGAGAAGTCCTCCAGGAACCTCCGTAGCTTCAACCTTTCCATCATGCCTGCCATCATCCTGACGTAGTGCCAGCTCTGCACCTCCATGTCATCCTGGAAATATTCCCAGAAATCCTCCATATGGTAGTGATGGGGCTCTGAAGCCCGGGGAAGTGTCGCTGCAATCTTGCCGTGCGGATCAAAAATTTTCTGCGCCAAGTAAAATTCTTCCAAGTTGTAGCTTTTTAACTCGTTATCCGCCTCTTTTGCGGTGGATAGGTTGCATGAGTAGTTCCCACAGATGATTGGGAATGGAATATTGGGTATCTTCTTCAAGGCAAAGAGTGTATGCAACTCCATCATCTGCCTACAGTATTCCAAGAGCACGATCTTGTCCCCGCAATGTTTGGGCAACAAGTAGGGATTCCCGGAGAAGCCGGTGACCCTAATATAAGTGTGCTGTTGGAATTGGATGTAGTAATGTCCATAACTTTAGACCAAATTCATCACCTCTGTGGATAGGTGGTATCCTACGTCCCAGGTGGGTGTGAGTAGGTGATAGTAAATGAACGCATCGTTTACCCAGAAAAAACTGGGGAAGCTGGCCTCCCATTGAACCTGCGGGAAATGGTCCCACAGTGCCTTTTGTCCCGGGCCCATCCTGAGCATGCCGTCTATAAGTAGCCCATGGGCATGGGGTCTCTGCTACACCAGGGCCCAGAAAACATAGGAAGTCATGTAAAATTTCTTTTTCCTAGTCAGTTGGAGGAACTGGGAGTCGACATGGTTTGAAATTATAGCGGCCCAGTCGAAGTATCCTCCCTTGGTGGAGATGCCGAGGAGGAAGTAATACATCCATTTAGCGAATTCTTGGGCAGAGGGCTGCCCAAAGACTCGGGCCAATGCTATCATTCCCATCTGAATGCTCTCTTTGAACTCAGACCTGGGAATTTCTATCTTCATCCTCTTAGGGTCCCTCTTTAGAACCTTGAGCCAATGAGTGTTCATGTATATCCGGGCAACATCCTCCAACTATGTGAATTGGGCCAAGGCATCTGACCTTGTAACCACAGAAGCCTTGGCAAATTGAGGGATCCCCAGACCTGCCTGGAATGTGTTAGGGTCAAGGGATACCAGAGGAGTAGGGTATCCGGTGGGTTCTGCGGCTGCTAGCATAACAGCCTGAACAGAAGAGTTGTAATTGGCGGCCAGCGTTAGGATAAGCTCCGGAGACTGTACAGAGCACGGTAAATAGGCTGCCTTAAGGATCCCAGAGTCCCTGACATTGATGGCCAGCTGATCTCCATCCTGTCGCTGGATGTACATGATTTTCACTAAGGCCTGCATTTCTGGCCATGTCCCGACGCTGGTGTCGGTAATAAGTTTAACTTTGGAATCGATCTTTGAGCCCATGATAAAACTGTCCTGCATGAACTTCATGGTCAGGGGCAATTTCTCTAGGGCCCTTTCCATTTTGGATTTTACCGCCGCCCTGGTAGCCGTCGTGGAAGGTAGCTCTGGGCTTCCGGGTGGAGAGGATGCGGATGCTTCAGACATGTTTGGGAAGCATACTATGGAAACTTGCAAGGAAAAGTGACCATTAGAATGTATTAACAAATAAATGCTCTGGGGTCTAGAGATCTTACCACCGTGATGCCTGCTTTTCCTAAAAATTTAGTTTCATTCAGAGAAAACCCGAAAAGCACATGGAAAACATAAACTTAAGATTGACTGAACATTCGGGCACTGGGAATTTCTATCACATTTGGTAAAGACATAGGATGGATAATGGTAGGAGACCCAGAGCCTGAAGAAGTAACCGTTGGTGAGGATGTGTAAAAAGGCAAACCATCAAGCCCACGTGGGTGCCACGTGCATAGGTATTAAATAGGAGTTATGGTGATGACGGCGGAGCCAACTGTTCGAACGCACGAAAAGTGAAGGCCACTTGGATGGAATTAATTACGTGCATGGGACATAAATGAGGGCCTGGCTAGTTTTATGAAGGAGAGAGAAAACTACCTGTTTGAAACCGGCCGAGAGCCGAGTTTCAAACAGGTGGTTTTCTACCTTGAAACAAACTTATGGGCAAAAAACCAGCGACACAGGCAACTTGACCACCTTGCCAAGCTGTCTGGAAGAATATACATAAGATATACATGAAGAGCTGAGGGATCTATACATGAGGAATGGGAGGATATACAACAAATATACACAAACTTACACATATACACTACGGAATGACATCCGCAGGAAACCAGGCAAAACATGAAATATACACAATTTTCTACATTATCTACGGGCCAACCATGCCTACACAAAGGGCAGACAACCCTCTGGCAGAGCCGAGCCACCAACGGGTGGCAAAAATAGAAAAAAAGGAAACAAACAGAACCGAAAGACAACAAACAAAAACAAGACGGAGAGGGAACACCAGACAAATGAAAAATCGGTGGGAACAGAGACACCAACCTGAGAATGCCGAAAGGAGAAGGAAAGAAGTCACCACGGAGGCTCTGCAACAGTTACAGCTGCCAAACAATCACAACCCGTCACCACGAATCACTCACAATCGCCTGAAAAGGATGGAAGTGTTTAGCACTGGTTATCGTTAATTCTCTGCAAATCGCTCTGAAATCGCTCTGAGTGTTTTAATCGTGGTAAATGTGAAAGTGACAAATAACTTCTATTTATACCCATGGTAAAAAGGAAATCCACCTCCTTTCGGCAATCTCCGGACAAGAAAACCTTTGGACCCCGGGCCCGGGGATTCCCCGCGATGATCACCTTAAGAACATCATGGCAAAGAGTCCCGGAGTCTGAAGTCCAGTTCCCAACAAAGAACAACCTCCGGGATCGGAGTCCCGGAGATGAAAAACTAACCAAATAAAACACGACAGGGGGGAAGAAAACCCCAGGGAAAGGAAACAAAGGGAGAAAGACAAGGCAAGAGCCGCAAGCAAAAACAACAACACAAACAAAAGAAGGAAAAAAAAGGGGGACCCGACATTTTGCACACAAAATGTAGGGACGGGGATGCAAGGCATAACACCACCAACTTCCAATGGAAAAGAAATGGAATGTAAATCATTGCAAGTTTCAATCAAGATATCAGATTTATCATAAAAATATTATCTTCATTTATCACATTAACCATCCAAGTGGGATCAACAAGGGTACCACAAGAAGGAATACCATAAATCCTAGTGACAATGTAAAGAGGAGCATTGAGGTGAAGATTGAGGTTTAGATTGAGGTGTTGGAAAGTGATAGTTTTGGTATGGTATAAGAAACTTACAGGTTTTCATTTATGGAAACACATCTGGTATTATGATCGCTTGGAATGAAGTTCTATTTTGGAGACACAAGCTTCAAAATGACTAAGTACAGAAGCAGAAATACAGAGTATAACGATATTATTTTAGATAGCGAAGATCGAGTATAATGTTTTATGATGAGCTAGCTTAGAGGAAGATACGATGGAATATGTATTACCTCCACCTAAGATTGATTTGGTTTTGAAGATGATTACAGTGAGTTAGAGAGATTTGAAGACATGCACATACATCATAAACAACATAACAAAGTAGTTGAACAAGTAGCGATGAATCAAGGAGTATGTTGTGGACTCTTGAAAAGCTAAGTTGGATTATGATTTTGGATAACCTATATTTTTGTTATGTAAGAGCGTCAAATTTTTAATTACTCTTTACATTATTAATTCTATTTTGTATTGAGATCTGATAATGTAATAATTAAGAGAGTCGACTTGATGACGATATATATATATATATATGAAGACTTTTTGTAAAGCGAAGAGAATGATGAAGTATAAGAGATAAGGAAGGATATGTATGTATGCGAATGGCAGATGTGAGAGAAGAGGTAGATAGAGATCATTGAAGAGCTATGATTGGAACTATCTAGGCATCGCAGATGCTTGTTTTCTTCATTACTGAGAACACTTTGTAAATAGAAGTTTTGTTGTAAGATTTGTAAGCTCAGTTGGACCCTAACAAGGTGTTGTTTACCTTTAACATGGTTTTTATTCCTTTAACAAGGAAATGTAGTATGTAATATTCATCTCCTAACAGGGCTAGGTCTCCTAACAGGGACATTATACTTTAGTGCATGCTTGTGGGTACCATCCCCACCGGGGTTTTGCCTTGGCTAGGGTGACAACAAATAATGGTGTTATGAGTTATGTGTTATTTTCTTATGTTATTTTCATTTCTGTAATCTTATAGTTTATTTGGAATTGGTTTAAGTTTAATTTAAAGTGTTGTAATACTGATTTACCCCCCTCTCAGTATTACACAATCCTAACATTTGGTATCAGAGCTATTAGACCTGGGAGAGAAAGTCTAATAGCTTAAGGGAGATCAGAATGGATTCAGAAAATTTGCAAGAGAATTTTGAAGCAGCACTTGAAGACCTTGATAAAGCAAAAGCAGAAAATGGTGACTTGAGATTCAATTTAAGAAAAGATGAGGGATTCATCAAGAAACTAAAGGATCAGCTTGAACTTTCCAAAAATCAGACATAGGATCTTATGGTTCAGATAAAATAAGATTTAGACAATGATAATTCAGATAAGATAAAGCAACTTGAACAAGAGAATGATACTTTGACGCTTGAGAATGAGACAATGGCTAAAGAGATTCAACAAGAAAAGAATGCTAAGAACAAGACTAAATAGGATTTGAAAGATGCTAATATTTTGATGGGACAAATGAAGATTGAACTTGATCATTACAAGAACAAGTATCTAGAATTGAAGAAATATAATCAGATCATAAAATGTGAACTTGTTGAGAAAAAGAAACACATTGAGAAGCTTCACATGAGCAGTGACTTGATTGATGAACAAAGAGATAGACAGAAACCTAAAGGTGATATGACTAGTATTGGCTTCAATGAATGAATTTTATAAGAATCAAGAAGAAAAATCTCATGCAAAGATTGAAGGAGAAAAGCCTATTCTTGAAGAACCTAAAGAACAGATCAGACCTTTCAGAGGTAGATGTTTTGGATGTAACAAGTTTGGACATATGAAGAGAGATTGCAGAGGTAATACCCCTTTAAGAACTTTTTCTAGTTATTTTTTTAATTGCAATGCATATGGGCACAAGAAAGTAGAATGATGGAAACCTGATCAATCTAGATACAAACAAGAATATACCAGAGAAGAATCAACAACTAAGATCACATATTACAAATGTAATAACCTTGGACACATCACAAGGAATTATAAGTTACAAGTTTAGCAGAACAGAAAACCTCCTATATGCTACAAATGTAACAATTCAGGTCATATAGTGAAGTTTTGTAGTTATAATGGAGTAAATAACATAGGAGTACCACTTCCTATGGATACAAAGAAGAATGACAGTGATACTGGTAAGAGTCTTGCAGAATACAAGAGTGATTTTGGCAATTGTTTCAAAAAAGCAGAAGATAACATCAGTGGTAAGGTATGGAGATTCAAAGAGTCTAGTGAGATATTGGTTCAGGGAGAGACAGTAGATGCTACTGGATCTTCGCCTGATGCTAACAAAGTAGAATCAACCTAAATGGCCGATCATGGATTTAGGGGGAGCATTGGATGAGCACAACAGATTATATCTAGCCCCTGATTTTGAGGAGTAAGCTCCAGCGAGCTTAGTTGTGATATGTACAGACATCATATAACTTATATGTATGAGTGCAACATCGGACGATGCATATTCGGTGATTACGGGATTTATAATTCACTAGATAGTACACGATGTTAAGTATATTGGGTAATGTGTATCTTACACTTAATGATAAATAAAAAGACATCTAAGATACCTACTTCTTCACTATTTGAAGAGCAATGACCTAAGAAGAAAATAGCTATCAAAGGAAAAACAACACATGGGTTGATGGTAAACTATTTGGCATGATCAAAGCTCTTTAGAGGAAAATAAGAAAGAATCATAATTCATGAAGATTTAGTTGAGAAATACAAGGATACAATTTGTTTCATGGTTGAAACTGATTGTGTATGCTTTGAGTCAGTTGTACCTAGGAAGAAATGGTGTTACGCTATGGGTTATGAAGTCAATTCAGAAGTTCTAACTATGCAAATTGAACATGTGTTGGCATTTGAAGTAGATACATCTGAGGAGAGATGGGGAACCTATGAAGAAAAATTAGATAATGTCAGAGAAGAGCATACTATAGGTATGAGGAAAAGAAAAGTAGAGAGCAATGTTGATGATTGTGGAGCTAAGGTAGGTTTAACCAAAGAAGAGATGAGAGAAGTAAGGAAGAAGATAGTAGAGAGATCTTCTGATTTGGCAAGCACTGCTATTGCAGCCCTTTCATCTCCAGAGATTGAGAAGGTAGCCATTCCACCTTCTACAATAATTTATGTAACCACTCCTTCACCACCACTGAAGACATCATAGGAAGAGGCAGTAAAGCTAGTACCTCAGAGAAACACAAGATCCACTAAACTAGATTCACCTCCTAGGAAACAGAGGACTGGAGGAGAAGAGAAGAAAACTGAAAAATAGGCCTCAAGTGACAGACATAGATGGAAGCCTGATTTGAAGATGCTGGAGAAGAGAGATATTGAGAAAGGTAAGCTAGTTTCAGTGGACAAATACTATGACAGGTATGAGGAATATGATAAATCAAATATTGAAGACATAGTATTAAATCATTTACTTGTTTTCAAGAAGAATCTACTAGAGTTAGAGGGAAGTATACTCGAGGAACTATATGGTAGACTGGAAATTAGGAAACAACTTGCACACATTGAAGATGAGGCTATAAAGAATCAAGTTATCGATGACATGTTTCCGACAGTTTCTATACAAGAGAGAGAAATAATATTGGGAGCACTAAAACCCTTATTAAGAACCATAGCAAGATTAGTAAAAAATTATGGGCAGGAAGTATGAAGAATTTTTAAAAGAGACTCAGAAGGTATTGGATCAGATACTTATGAGTGATATTCCTGAGAATACTCCACCTCCTAAACATACTACGCCTATACCTATACGAATTGGTGAGTGTTCTAAGTCAACTGAGGTAAGTGTTGAGAAGAGAGAAGATATCATGCAACCATATTTCTATGTTTCTGGTGTGCCTATGACCCTTGACACTTCACTTGATGAGAAGGACCAATTTGCAGGAAATATTCATAATGCAATGGAAGATGAAGAGGCAAGAGTTGAGGTAAAACATGAACCTGACACATCTACTACTCTATTTTTGGCAAGTAAGGATAAAAATTTAAGTACTGATGTTGATAGTATGGATGCAGATGAATTGATGAGACTATCCTTCATGGCATTCACAAAAGAAAAAGAGAGATCTGAACAAAAAGGAGATAAGAAGACTAAGGTAATCACTAGACCAGTCAATACTATGAACAAACTTCTCCCAGCACCTATTGTATTTCAAGGAAAGGATGATGCAGAGAATCTAAGTTTGGCACTAGAGGACTTTGATAGTCACTATGAGTCTTTAGTGAAGATTGTTGAAGAGAAGGCAGAGCAGAGTTATCAAGAGAAGAAGTTGAAGGAAGTTTTCCAGTCTATTTCATGGGACTTGGGCATTTTGAGATCAGCTACATCAAAGGCTAGAAGTTGTGTCACACATAGAAGGATACTATACAACTATTGTATAAATCCCATCAGACATATTGAGAACATTGAAGATATTTTAGCAAAGGAAAAGACTACACTAAATAGAGTGATGGATAGTTGTGAGACCTCTTCACAATCTATATTAGAGATAGACAAATAAATAACAAAGATCTATGACAAGATGAATGTATTGGATATTGAGAAAGGGAGAGTCATGAAAAGGTTTGGTCTGTTGAAGAGTCTAATCACTCCTAAGCTATCAATTCTTGAAGTTCATTTATCTTATATGGAGAATACTGTTGAGTCATTGACACATTCTATTCCCACTGACCTAAAGGCATCAGAGACATCATCCTATGCACTGAATGGGCTATTTCATGTTAGTCAGTTGTTGATTGATTCATGGAACACATAAGTGAAGATCATGGAAGATACCTTCCAGGATGTACTTAACCTGGTGAGAAACCACTAAAATTCTACATTTTTATACATTTTTTATACACCTTTGTCATTGTTGTCAAAGGGGGAGAAGAGAATAAAAATGAATTAAGTAGAAAAGAAAAAAATTGTGTATATCTAAAAGAGAAAATAGAGAAGAGGCAATTTTGTGTTGGGACACTTAGTTATTTTTTGCTAAGTGTTGCCATCAATGCCAAAGGGAGAGATTTTTGGAAATTGATAGTTTTGGTATGGTATGAGACACTTATGGGTTGTCATTTATTGCAACACATATGGTATATTGATCGCTTGGAATGAAGTTCTATTTTGGAGACATAGTCTTCAAAATGACTAAGTATAGAAGAAGAAATACAAAGTATAACGGTATTATTTTGGATAGGGAAGATCAAGTATGATGTTTTATGATGAGCGCGATTAGAGGAAGATACTATCGAGTATGTATGACCTCAACCTAAGATTGGTTTTTTTTTGGAGATGATTAGAGTGACTTAGAGAGATTTGAAGACATGCGCAGACATCAGAACAACGTAACAGAGCAATTGAACAAGTAGAGATGAATCAAGGAGTATGTTGTGGACTCCTGACAAGCTAAGTTGGATTATGATTTTGGATAACGTATATTTTGGTTATGTAAGAGAACTGAATTTGTAATTACTCTTTAAATTATTAATTCTATTTTGTATTGAGAGCCGACTATGTAATAATTAAGAGAGCCGACTTGATTATGGTAAAGATATATATGAAGAATTTTTGTAAAGCGAAGATAATGATGAAGTATAAGAGATAAGGAAGGATATGTATATATACAAATTTCAGATACGAGAGTAGAGGTTGACAGAGATCATTGAAGAGATATGACTGGAACTATCTAAGCATTGTAGATGCTTGTTTTGTTGATTACTAAGAACACTTTGTAAATAGAAGTTTTGTTATAAGATTTGTAAGCTCAGTTGGCCCCTAACAGGGTGTTGTATACTTTTAACACGGTTTTTATTCCTTTAAAAAGGAAATTTACTATGTAATATTCAGCTCCTAATAGGGATAGGTCTCCTAACAGGGACATTATCCTTTAGTGCATGCTTGTGGGTACCATCCCCATTAGGTTTTCCCTTGGCCAGGGTTTCCTCGACAACAAATAATGGTGTTATGAGTTCTGTGTTATTTGCTTATGTTATTTTCATTTATGTAATCTTATGGTTTATTTGGAATTGGTTTAAGTTTAATTTAAAGTGTTGTAATACTAATTCACCCCCCTCTCAGTATTACTCAATCGTAACATGAGCTTGAACATGTTAAATGTAGTTGGCAACATGAGAGGCTTCTTTAACTTTCTCATCATAATCAATAGTATTGGTTGAATGAGATGGTAACAAATTAGTGTATATTTTCAAATTCTTCTTAGGAGGTGAAATTGATTTGTATCCTTAATTGATATCAGCATCTACTGATATAGCATTAGAATTAATAATTTATTGAACCACATTTTTCAAGGAATAACATTTTTCAGTATCATGACCAGGTTGACAATGGAATTGACAGAAAGATTTGGGAACAAATAATGTAGAAGGTGGTTTTGATGGGTCAATTGGTTTTATAGGAGGAAGTTTAATCATGTTTGCATTCATTAAATTCAACATCACATTATGCAATGATTCAGAAAGTTGAGTAAAATTATGAGAAGTTCTAAACATAGAGGAAAAGGGAACCACACCTTTGGATGCTGCAGCCACTTGTTCATCAACTGTGTTGGAGGATTTTTTGATTTTTTATGGAGCTTTTAGTCTTCTAAAACTTGTTGAAATTGGATGTGGCATCAATCTTATAAATTTTTTTTGGATCCATTAGATTTTTGCTCTCAAATTGACTCACTTGAAGTTGATAATGATGAAACATTACACACAATTGTGAAAAGGAAGAAAACTCAATAAGGAGTATCCTATCTCTAATGTCCTTTTGTAAATTAGTAATAAAAATGTATTGTATATCAACATTAATAATATGATAAGAAATATGAGCATGCAAATGCTTAAATCTACCAATAAAGTCACTAACTTTTTCTTTAACACCTTGTTTACAGTGCATCAAGTCAGTCAAAGAAATTTGAGGACCAATATTGTTTTGAAATTGCTGAATAAAAGAATTATCAAGCTTGTGGAAGGAATCAATGGAATAAGGAGGCAAAGAATAATACCATTGGAAGGCTTTGTCTCGAAAGACTTTAGTGAATCTATTTTTCAAGAACCTATATTCGTGAGAGAAATCAGTACACAAGGTTTGGAAAGTTTTAACATTAGTCACAAGATCACCCTTACCATTATAATTCTCAAAATGAGAATCTCAATACTTTGTGTTATAACAAATCGAATAATATCTATGGACAAAAGGACTAGAAATATCACATGTGGGAATGTTGAATTTGGATTGAGTTAAAGAAGAAAGTTGTTGTTGCAAAGAGGACACAATTTCAGCTAACCTATTAATGGTAGAATCAGTGGAAGAAATGATAGGATGTGAGACATTGTAAGTATTAGGAATATTGTTTGTAATTGAGGGAATGTTGGAAGACAAATGAAGCATGGTAGGAGGATTTTTGAAAGTAGGATTGGGATATGAAAAAAAACACTATGATAAGAAGGCATAGAGGAAGGAAATGAAACACATGGAACACTCGTACAAAGAGAAGGAATAATAGGATTAGGATGGATCACATGTTTGGGGTTAGAAGTTTGGATTGAAGGAGCATAAGTGGAAATATTAGGAATAGAAGTGAAGATAGGAAAAGAATTTTCAATACTTCTAGTGGGGAGAACATAGCCCAATTCTTGAGCACATTTCGTAAGAGGTTTAACATTGGAATTAATAATATGTGAAATGCCACACACGAGGTTAAGACCATGTTCATAATGATGAATGAATTTCTTTAAACCTTCTACAATGGAAAGAGCTTCAAGATTATGATTCTCTTGAGCTAACCAATGTTCCAACTTTTCAAATTCATGACTAAGCTTTGTACTTGGGTAGGAAGAACTCTTAATACTTCATCTTCATCGTGAGAAGAATGAGAAGATTTATTCTCCATTATAGGATTTGTGTCATTAGGATGTATGGTGGTTTCATCAAGATTCCTAGGAAAGAAGAGGAGTTCAGGATCAAAGGAACCCATGAGTCTACGACTTCTTCTAACCGGAATACTATAAGTGGGACTTAAGGTAATAAAGCTCATACACAAAGGACTGAAAGAAAGGGAAGATGCAATGTAAAAATGTAATGTAAATAGAGATTATCACAATACATATAAATTAAATCTATATATGAAAGAAGGTTTTAACACCAAATGAACCTATAGTTAAATGCATACAATGTAATCAAAACAAAGTAGATCTAAATATGGGAATGGAAAATCTATCTAGCCAAAGCATGCAAGGGATAAAATAGCTCTATAAAGGAAATCTAAAACCAAGATAAAAAGAAGGAATGTAGATACAGTGCTAATTAGATGAAAATAAGATATAACTACCAAATCAGAAGATATGAAGCATGAAAGCGTCGGGCTCAACAAAGTGTATTTAAGGTGAAATGGTGATCAATTGTAGGGCACCAAGCCATACATGTACATTGAAAAGACCCTAAATTCTATCCTCAAGACAAATTTGATTTGTGCAACCCAAAGGATATAAGGGCATAAATGCAAGATCTAGCTAAGGGGATAATTTAGGGTGTTTCCATTTTGTGATGTAAAATATATGGAAGAAAATGAGAAGAGATATTATGTTTATGATTAAAAGATGTAACAACAAGGTACAATAACAAATCTGATCTAATGTGCAAAGTAGATGCAAGATGTAGGGAAAAGAATTTATGTACCTAAAAATGGGAGAGGAAGGTGTGCAAATGATGATTTCCTAGTAATTTGTGATCTGCAACTTTGTAATCTGTAGTTTGTGATCTGCAACTTTGTAATCTGTAACTTTCTATTCTGTCACATGAACAGATCGAAAGTGGTTCGACATGTATCCAGGTATAGATTAAAGATTAGAACTCTATCCAATATGATCCAAAGAAGAAACCTAAAATGTATATGGGCAAGTGTCCAAACTATCTTTCTGGTTTTGTAACTTGAATCTACACTCTGAATGTCAGGGTATATGTTGAAGGTTAGACCTATACCCAATACTATCAAAATTCAAAACAGAAAATGGATCTAGAAAGTTATCTCAAATGGGTTCTTAGATCTGAAACTACATCTCCATTCTGAACGTATGCCTACACATGAAAGAGAAGGGGAAATTATTGGGGGAAAGGGGCTTGCCTTGGTCAAGCCCCCATTTAGGAATTAATTTTGAAATGAAATACTAAAGCATGCAAAACAAGACAAATGTAAGTATTCACCTTGCTTGATCAAACCCTTGTGGATGGATATAGATCTTCTAAACCCACAAAGATAAATACTTTATTTATTTCATATTGAGTTGTAGAAGGTAGGTTTTTTTCACCAATGCAATAGATCTACACTTTCCAAATCATGTATCATGGATGTATGTAGTCTTGACATGCTTAAAGGAAAGGAATAAATAAAGGATATGGATTCTCTTGCTCCATTGGGAAATTCCTCCACTATGATGAGCCGATCTAATGGCCATCTTTTATAACACTTTTACTGTCTTTTTAACAAGTTTACTTACACTTGGTACTTGAACTTATGGTTTTTATATATATTTTATGTATGAAAAGGACATAAGTAGGAAGGTAGATGGTAAAAAGGTTATGGAAGTATGATGCTTGGAACTCATGATCTTACATGATAAAATGCATAAGTAATATAATGAATGAATGATTCCTTTCCTATGCTATGTTTGTGGGTAGTTTCCTTCCTATAGCCACATGTCTTGAAAGAGCATTAATTAAGTTTAATATTTTCTTCTGAATATTAGTGATAAAGATATATACATGTATCGAAGATGGTATGTGTGCGATAATCCTTTTGCAGGAATCAATGGAGCAATTCTAAATTCCAACATTGTGGCACTAAAGAAGTCAAGGTCGGTTACTCTCACCATAGACCTCAAGCTAAACCAGTAAAGAGCACATGAGCTAGGTGAAGCGTCATTGCAAGATCTCCTCAGGAGGATTGGGTCAATATAGTTTTCTGTTACATGTCGCACGTAGATCTAGAACCATCATGTGCTACATTCTGGGACAATTTACTGATTAACTGCCATATTCTGTTATGAGATATTTTTTATTGATTACGATCCTCATTTGATGGAGTGATCTTAGATTTAGGGTGTAGTGGTAGTTTTCCTTTAAATAATTTGACTGCTAAAACTATGGGAGTCAAAAAATCAGTTAGTTTTCTATAATCATTTTGTAATTCAGCTATAGAAGAAATGTAGACTTGTTGTTACATGTTATATTCATGCTTTGCAATTAAATGAGATCTTCAGTTTTTCATCTTTGAGTTTTATTCTATTCACTCTTTCATGGGGGCCCACGCGGGAGGTGAAGTAGTTCATAGTCAGTAGGAACTAGTTTCAGAGTTATCAGTAGGAATTAGTTCAGAGTTCATTCAAAGCATCTAGGACTTTGTTGCTCCTGTAGCATAAGTAAATAGTTGAGTTTACTTCCGTAATGTGTTGTTCTTCAAAGATTTAGATTAAATTTCTCATTTCAGTTCCTAGTTTAGTATCTCTCTAAGCTTTCAAGTTTGAGTAGGAAGTGATGACTTCTAATACAGATTAGAGCATATACTTTGCAGATGCTATTTGAAGTTTACGTCCCTGGTTGACTATTCAATGAGTTTAGCATATTATTTCTAGTATGATAACTGGCCTATTTTGTTACAAAGTCATTGTGAAAAGGATGCATAATCCTTAAGTGCAAAGGTATTATATTGAGAAGTCATTTTTGGTGCTGCTACCGGGGAATGGTGTCAATCTAATGTAGCCTAGAGTCATTGTCTTAGATTTAGTTTAGTATTTGTTTTTATGCATAGGAGAAGAGCTCATCTTGGGCATTTTCTCCCTCGTAATTATCAGGCTGGACCTCTTGAATTAGTTGCTGACATCTTTAACCCTAAAATTGAGGAACCCCAAGTTGCGAATGAAGAAGTTGAAGAACAATTTGAGAACGTGTTTGTTGATGCATTTGACCACTTACCATCATCATCATCCTCATCTGAAGAATCCTTGCATCTAAACAAACTTTTTGCTGAGCTAGAAGATCTACTACAACAGCCAGGGCCTCCTCCAAGGATGGCTCAAGAAACCTTTCCTTTCCCCATTCCTCCTCAACATGGAAACCAAAATTTGAAGAACATACCCTCTGCGGCATTGCCCAAGTTCTATGGCCTCATCACCGAAGACCCCGAGACTTTCCTCTTCGAGTTCGATATCCTTTGTAGAAGCTACAACTATACAACTTATGCACATAAGCTCAAGTTGTTTCCTTCGACTCTGAAAGAAGCTGCTCTGAGATGGTTTATGGGCCTCAGTGCCAATGCTGTAGCAGATTGGACTGCTATGAGCAACATGTTTCTTTCCAAATACAAAGAGTACTGTTGGGGGCATGACTTAAAAGGTGATGATATCTTCAGGATGGCCCAGAAAGAGGATGAGACCCTGGAGGATTATGTCTCCAGGTTCATGTTCAACCTGCAGTGTAACACTCAGCATCAATTGAATGATGAATCTCAGAAACACCTTTTTCTCAAAGGTGTTAATGAGGGGAGCATTGCGGCTCTAAACCTGATGGCTGGTGGCGACATTACACAGAAAATTGGGATGATATCAAGAATATCTACTTGAACTACTCCCAAGCCACTATAAAGAAGGGTAGGGGAATAAGAGACCTACCACAAAAGTTTGTTGGCTCCAGGGTGTCAAAGGTGGAGCTATCTAATCTTTTGTTTGAATTCAAGCAGGACATCATTAATGATGTTGCTACTCAGATAGATACCATGCATGCAAGGGGAAAGAAAGAAGATGTTGATGCTGTGCTAGCTGAATACTGTCCACACTGCTGAGAGAAGAAGAGGAGATGCAAGTGCAAGACTGTTGCAAATTTTGAGACACAGCTGATGCCCACTAAATTCAAAGCCATTTATGAAAATGGAGAGGTGCTCTATATTTCCCAACGCAGGCCCTAGGCCCCAAGACTAGGTATACCACAAGATCCTCTTCAAAATTTTAATAATAATAGTCAATGAAAGAATTTTCAGAATATGGGCACCCAAGGGTGGCAAAAACCTCAGCAGGGTTGGCAGCAACCTCAGCAAGGTTGGCAGCAACCTCAGCCGGGTTGGAAACAAACTCAGTAGGGGTGGAAGTAAACTCAGCAAGGTTGGAAACAACCCAATCAATGGTCTAATCCATCCCATTAGAAATCCTTAATTCCTCCTCCACAGCAACAGGCTATAATGCTTCCTCCTGTAGCTGCTAATAACCCTCCTAAGAAAATGCAGCTACCAACACAGCCTAATCCTAATCCCAATAGAAAACCTCCCACTCAGCAGCAGAGCTATAGCTTAAATGATATTCATATGAGATCAGGAACCACTCTTGCTTCACCTCAACCACATATAATAACCAGGGTTGAAGATCCACCTGTTGACCAAGAAGATGTGCCAGCTCCTGTAGCCAAAGCGCCCCCATTTCCTCAAAGGTTAGCCAATCAAGCTGAACCCGTAGTGAACCACGTAGTAGCAGAATTGCTTGACCAATTAAAACATATAACAGTAAAAATACCTTTGCTAGATGCTATCAAAGAAGTCACTGTCTATACTAAAGCCATATGTGAATCTTGCATAAAACAACCTGGAAGGAAGAAAAATGATCCTAAAACCATTCATGTTGTCAGACAACTATATGATCTTATGTTAGAAAAGTTGATTGTCCCCAAGTATTCTGATCCAGGGAGCCCTATGGTTACAGTCACCATCCAAGGTATATAAGTCCCAAATTCCCTAGTTGATTTGGGTGCATCTATAAATATCATGACCAAAGAAGTACTGTCCCATTTAAACATTGCCGACCTCCAAGATACACCGACCATTTTGCAACTTGCTGATAGCTCTACTGTTAAACCAGATGGGGTAATAGAAGATTTCATAGTTACATTACATTCCTGGGAGTATCCAGTAGAATTTTTGTTCTCTCCCCTAAAGCCGATATGGGTGGGTATCCTCTCATCTTAGGAAGACCATGGTTAGCCACCGCTGATGCCTTCATAGCTTTTCGATCGGGGAAGATGACAATTTCTAATGGCGTCCATACCAAAAACTTGATCCTCTACTCCCTTGCTCAACCTATGTTGCAAGATGAGGATGTCGTATGGCCAGAATTAGATGATCTTGATCTAGAAAACAATTCGATCCATCAGCTCATGGTAATTGATAGAGACCCATTTCTAACTGCTAAAGAGGAAGATGAGGTAATTAAATCCATTCTTACAAATGAATATGGTCGAAGTACTCAGTGGTGCTCACAGTCTGACTATATCTTGGAACCTATTTTTCCATCACCGCATACATGTTCATACTCTATATCCTTCCACTTTATTCATTCTTTATTACCACATGAGATGGTTTCTCTTCCAGTTGCCCCAATAACAATGGTAGACAAGGTGATTAAAGTTGAAGTCAGTCTGGGTAAAGAGTTAAATGTCAGCAGTGCTTTGTCACCCTCGTACCAGAAAGCTATCCTAGAGTTGCTATAGGAACATCAACAGGCGTTTGCCTGGGATTACAATGACATGAAAGGGTTAGATCCTCAAATTTGTACTCATTAGATTATAAACCTGTACAATAGCCTCAACGGCAAGTTAATCCTGTCTTGCGTGACATCGTTAAGACTAAACTTCAGAAGTTGCTAAACGCTGGCTTCATCTACCCCATTTATGATAGCCAATGGGTTTCACCCTTGGTCATTGTGCCTAAGAAGGGAGGGAGATGGAGAGTCTGTGTTGACTACAGGGAATTGAATACAACCACTAAGAAGGATCATTTTCCATTGCCCTTTATTGATCAAGTCCTTGATAATTTAGCTGGCAAGAAGTACTTTTCCTTCTTAGGCGGTTTTAGTGGTTACAATCAGATTCAAATAGCTCCAGAAGATCAGGAGAAAACCACTTTCACTTGTCCCTTGGGGACCTTTGCATATTCTGTCTTACCATTCAATTTGTGCAATGCTCCGGCCACTTTCCAATGAGCTGTGATTAGCATTTTCTCTGACATATCTGCTGATTGTATGGAGATCTATATGGATGACTTTACAGCCTATGGGAACAATTTTGAAGAAGCAAAGCACAATCTAGAGAGAGTCCTCAAGCGCTGCCAGGACTAAAATCTCTCTCTAAACAGTGAGAAATGCTTTATGATGATGGAGGAAGGTGTCGTGTTGGGACATTTTATTTCCTCACATGGAATCCAGTAGACCCAGCCAAGATTTCAATAATCAGTACTCTGACAACACTGGAAAAGCAGAAGGATGTCCGGAGTTTTCTTGGCCATGCTGGATATTACAGAAGGTTTATCAAGGATTTTAGCTAAATTGCAGCACCCCTCTATAATCTGTTAAAGAAGGATTCTATTTTTTCTTGGAATTCTGAGTGTGACAAGTCCTTCCTGTAGCTTAAGGAAGTTTTGACAACTGCACCAGTGTTGCGCGGGCCAAATTGGGGATTTCCATTCCCTATTCATACAGATGCCTCATATTATGCTATAGGAGCAGTGTTGGGCCAACAAGAAGATGCAATTGAATATGCCATTTATTTTATCAGTAAGAATCTACATGGAGCATAATTCAATTATACGGTGACAGAAAAGGAGTTGCTTGCAGTGATTTATGCTCTGAATAAGTTCAGGCAATATATTACTAGTTATCAGATTTTTGTCCATACTGACCATTCAGTGATTCGGTACCTAATGAATAAGCCAGCTATCTCAGGAAGATTGGCTCATTGGTTGCTACTCATGCAGGAATTTGACTTCACAATTATCGACAAGCCAGGGAAAGCCAACGTTGTCACTGATTTTCTCTCTCGCTTGCATGTGCTCGATGATCCTGCAGCCATTGATGATAGTTTTCTGGATGAACATTTGTTCTTTTTGACAACATAGAATCCATGGTATGCTAACATTGCCAATTATCTCACAACAGGTCAGACACCGGCTCACTTTTCTTCAAAAGAACACAGATTGCTGGCCAAGAAAAGTTTCAACTTTTCTTGGATTGTTGGTTTCATGTTTTACACTAGTCTCGATCAGGTTATGCGTTGATGCATCTGAGAGGATGAGACTTATGATATCCTTTGAGAATGTCATGATGAACCATGTGGAGGACACTTTTCCGCCAAGCAGATAACATTCAAGATTTTAGTCACTGGTTATTATTGGCCAACTCTTCACAAAGATGCTGCTTAGTATACTAAGGAATGTGATTGGTGCCAGAGCATGGGGAGGCCTACTAAGACAGATGAAATGCCCCTGCAGCCTCAGGTGGTGGTCACACCCTTTGATAAGTGGGGCATTGACTTCATGGGACCCATTGACCCATCTTCTCACGGTAAGTCCTATATCCTAGTCTACACTGATTATGTCGCCAAATGGGTAGAAGCCAAACCAATGAAGCATCCTCAGGACAATAATGTTGCTAAGTTCTTGTATGAGTTCATTTTCACCTGCTTTGGTGTTCCTAGGGAGTTAGTCTCTGATCAAGGGGCACAATTCACTTCCAACCTTATAGCTGCTCTGATGGAAGAATACAAAATTTGCCATGGCAAGTCATCTCCTTACCATCCGCAGGCCAATGGTCAGGTTGAAGTCACTAACTGAGAATTAGAGGCCATTCTTACCAAGACTGTAGCTGTTCACAAGAAGGATTGGGAAGCCAGACTTCATGAAGCACTGTGGACCTACCGAACTACTTGGAAGTCTACTACAGGATTCACCCCGTTCCAATTAGTCTATGGAAAGACTGCCATGATGTCTTTCGAGTTCGAGCATAAGACACTGTGGAAAAAATTGGAACTCAACCTTGACCTTACTGCAACACAGAAGGAGTGAATTATCAACTTGAACAGTCTGGATGAATGGAGAAAGTTTGCTTTGTCTAACACCGAATTGGTTCAGTAGCAGCGGAAGCAGTGGCATGACCGGTTTGTCAAAGACAAGCAGTTTGCTATGGGTGACTGGGCTCTTCTCTATGACTCTCGTTACCAGTATGCTCCTGGTAAGTTTCAAACCCGCTAGTTAGGGCCATATGAGATTGTTTCTTTCTTTGCAAATGGAGCTGTTCAGTTATCTACAGTGGATCCTGTTTGGTTCAAGTTACTGGTTAATGGCCACCGCTTGAAGTTGTATCACAAGCCTTAGAGACGCGCGGAGTTCCTGTAGAAATTCCAATATACTGATGATCACGTGACTCCTACAACAGCTAAATATGGGAAGGTTGCTCATATTCGTTCTTCACTTTAAACTATGTTCGCTTCACCCCATAATAAGTACTTTCTTCCCGAAAGTACCTTCTCCATAATAAACAACTCACCTCACCTTCTCTCTCTTCCACATTTTTCATTCCACCATATCACTCCATCACTAGCTGCTCTTCCTACAGCTCTTTCTAGGTTTGTGGTATGATCTCTCGTACATATTTTATTTTTATTTACTTTATTTAGGAGTTAAGTGTTATTTAATTAATTTCTCTTGTGAGACGTGGCACGGTGGGACCCGTGCCTTTAACTTAGTTGGGGGGTGGGGTTATTTATTGTTCCAATCATTTCAGCACTTTATGGTATTTACTTCCTCTCTTGTCACAATCTTTGCAAATCTTTCCAAATGACTGCTGATAAATGTTTAATAAATTTCGTAACCTGTGATTATGTCATCAATTGTAACCAAATTAAAGACTATTAGAGGTTGAGTTTAAGTAATAATGATTTGGGCACGACGTGTTCAGGTGGAAGACCTTAACATGTGCGAATGAATTATGAAAACTCATTTCTCTTAAATAGCTCTAATTCTTGGTACAAGTGTTCTTCAGTACTTGTTCATTTCTAAGTTTCCGCACCTTCAGTCTGCAAAAGCTTTGAGTGTGCAACTGAATTATACATTTTGAGCTTTGGCATACATTCTACAGGGCAGCATTTTAACAGTTAAAGTTATGGGCGGGGATCTCCAAAGGCACGAGCCGACTGATCACAGTGTTCCTTTAGCAGAAGAAGCCAGTTGTGAAAAGTTCCGCAGAAGAGGATGGTTAGACTACTGTCTGAGCCTCAATAGATTTGATGAAGAAATCACTCTAGAATTTATAAATACTTTACAAGGCGGGTTTGCAGTAGTAAAAGGATTGAGAATTAAATTTTCAGAGGAGATAGTGGTAGAAGTCACAAAGTTACCACAAGAAGGGGAAAGATGGTCAAAGGATATTGATGTGCGCTCGACTAGGGCACAATTTACTCTTCATGGTGACCCTCCTCTGGATATTGACAGAAAGCAAGGTACCTCAAGAATCTCACTGCCCTTGGATTATATGCAGCCGACCACCTTCATCATTCAGTACTTTACTTGCGAAGGATGATATAATTACCTTCATGGAGTACATTTCAAGATTCTAAGTGCTCTTCACCATGACAATCGACCGGTGATTTTACCTAGTTTTCTATTCAATATTATACAGAAACAAGCTGCACTAGCTCAATCAGGGAAAATTTAGGCTATTTCACATCACTATTTAATTAAATTTATCATAGAATGATAATTGAATAAACAGTCAATAGGCACATGGGAGTAGTTTTTACAAATGGATAATTTAGCACCTAGGATATTCAGCCCTAGAGGCCAAGGTGTCAGGAGAAGGGAAAAATCTGAAACATGAATTCATAAGGTTGTCTCAAGAATTGATCCTGAAGCCTCCTCCTCAAACCCAAGACCGCCTAAGAAGAAGGCTTGTAAAGAAGAAACTCTTGTTTCCAATAAAAAGAGAAACAAACGTAGCAAAGCCACTATAGATCCTGAAACCTCTCCTACTAAGGAGTCCCAATCACCTTCTAAGGAAACCCAAAGAAAAACCCTAGAAGAGGAGGCGATGAGTTCTGAACCAAAACCTAGTAGTGAGAAGGAGAATAGTGCATCTGACAAAACCCTACATGAAGTTTAAGAAGAAACCATGGAAGGAACCCATGTAGCCACTAACAAAAAAAAATGCAAGAACCCTCTGAGTTCTATTCAAACCCCTGCTAGGCGAAGCCCTCGGGTTACCACCACTTCTAGCAAGAATATTGACCCATTTACTCATACTATAGAAATTGAATCTTCCCCATCCGTTGAACAACCTTCCCCTGAACCAGTAGACCAGGAATCGGTAGAAATTGATACTACTTTTGGGAAAGCAGACATGGACATAGAGGTTAATCCTGATGAGGAGAACATAGTAGAAATGGAGGGCACTGATACAATTCCTTGCATGGAAGAAGAGGAAGTTGAAGTTTCAGAGAGTGGTAATGTAGGGGAAGTAGACATTGTAGAGGAAGTGGAGGTTGCAGAGCCTAGTGGTATATAGGAAATGGAAATTGAAGAAACTGGTGACATTTCTGAGAGGGATCATGAAAAGGAAAAGGATGTCCCCACCATTGAGTACATTCTTGTGGAAAGTAATGGAGAGTCAGATAATGAAGAAGGGTTTGTCAATAGCCCTGATATACAAGACCACCTTGAGGATTCCGTGGATAAAGATTCAGATGACTCAGAAAGCTTGCCTTCTGACGAATTTCGTGTGCTTAACCAAGAGGTGATTGAGAACATAATAGGACAGGTCAGTAAAGAGGATTTGGACACATTGGCAAATGTAGCTGAGACTTTCAAAGTAAATAATTCAATCAGAACTCTTGTTGTATGGAAAGGGAATCCTTTCCCACATCAAGATAAGATAGAAAAACCATAGACTGCACCTTCTCAGCCTAGAATACCTAAACCTGTACCTAAGATTGCAAATGAATGGATTGATATCTTTCATCAAGGACCAATGCCACCAGCAGATTTATGTACCCCCTTAGTTGCAGGATTACACTTATATCAGCAATTTTTGTGGGAAAAAGCCCAATGGGGACTGGAGAAAGAAAAATTGCAGAGAACTATTGATGAGCAAGCTCATCAACTTAAACAAAAAATAGACCAGGTAGCAATACTGGAAGAAAGGGGTCAAAAGATAATCGAATTAATTCCTAAATAAATTGGCATGTAGATCGCCATCCCCAGTTTATGCCCTATTTTTAAGAGAAAAATTTGTCAATTTTCAGATGACCATGGTCGTTGAGGGGTTGAATCCTTCAGTAGCAATCCCACATGAGTTTTATGATGCTTTCTAATCGGCCCCTATGGCCATCAAAAAATTGTTGTGTGAATTATACTTGCGCAATCTTGTTGTACCCAATGATCAGGTGTGGAACTCTCTTTTGTATGTGGGGGATGTTCAGTTAGGGGTAGTAATGTCCTAGGTTCAAAATGAAATAAGCAGATAACATTAGGGTCTACCATATAGAAACAAGGAGAAAGATATCCCATTTATGATCAGACTTGAGATACAAGATTCTAGGAGAACCTATCTCGATTGGATTTTGATAACTCTCAATCCAAGTGGAGCCAATAAGATTAAACCAGTTAGGGAACATGCATACTCAGATTGGGAGCAACATTCACCCCAAAATATTTGTGATGCAATTTCAAAATGTCAGCACAGGTGGAAGGGAAAGTCACATAATTTAAAAATCAGGGAACCACATTCCCCTCAGAGCTTAATCCTTGATACTCGAAGGGCTCCACGATATGTATCAATGGGAAGAACACTGCAAAACTATTGGATTTCACTTAGGTTCCAACCACCTCTGCTCCTATAGCCTTTGATGGCAGTGAATGAAACAGCAGCGGACTATGGCACAGCCCAGGAAGAGTAGCAGTGGGAAAGGCTAAGAAACACTCATGGATACTTCAACCATTTGGCTAATGAATCAGGAGCAAGCATTGCCAGTGACTTAAGGGTATGAGCTCAAGTTCATAACTTCATGATTGTTGGAGACCAGCAATAGCTCAGTTGGGGGGAATGATGAGCTGATCTAATGGCCATCTTTTATAACACTTTTACTTTCTTTTTAACAAGTTTACTTACAGCTGATATTTGAACTTATGGTTTATATATATATATATATATTATGTATGAAAAGGACATAAGTAGGAAGGTAGATGGTAAAAAGGTTATGGAAGTATGATGCTTGGAACTCATGATCTTACATGATAAAATGCAGAAGTAATATACTGAATGAATGATTCCTTTCCTATGCTATGTTTGTGGGTAGTTTCCTTCATGTAGCCACATGTCTTGCAAGAGCATTAATTAAGTTTAATACTTTCTTTTGAATATTAGTGATAGAGATATATACATGTGTCAAAGATGGTATGTGTGCGATAATCCTTTTGTAGGAATTAATGGAGCAGTTCTAAAGTCCAGTATTGTGGCGCTAAAGAAGTCAAGGTCAGTTAGTCTCACCATAGACCTCATGCTGAACCAGTCAAGAGCAGGTGAGCCAGGTGAAGCGTCGTTGCAAGATCTCTGTGGGAGGATCTGGTCAATACAGTTTCCTATTGCATGCCGTGCGCGGATCTAGAGCCATCATGTGCTACATTCTGGGACAATTTACTGATTAACTGCCATATTCTGTTATGAGATAATTTGTATTGATTACGATCCTCATCTAATGGAGTTATCTTAGATTTAGGTTGTAGTGGTAGTTTTTCTTTAAATAAGTTGACTGCTGAAACTCAGGGAGTCAAAAAATCAGTTAGTTTTCTATAATCATTTTGTAATTCAGCTGTAGAAGAAATACAGACTTGTTGTTACATGTTATATTCATGCTTTGCAATTAAATGAGATCTTCAATTTTTCATCTTTGAGTTTTATTCTATTCACTCTTCCATGGGGGCCCACGCAGGATGTGAAGTAGTTCATAGTTAGTAGGAACTAGTTTCAGAGTTATTAGTAGGAATTAGTTCAGAGTTCATTCAAAGCATCTAGGACTCTTTTTCTCCTGCAACCATTGGTAACAGAACTGTTGGTTGTTCCTGCAGCATAAGTAAATAGTTGAGTTTACTTCCGTAATGTGTTGTTCTTCAAAGCTTTAGATTAAATTGCTCATTTTAGTTCCTAGTTTAGTATCTCTCCAAGCTTGTTAGTTTGACTAGGAAGTGATGACTTCTAATACAGATTAGAGCATATACTTTGTAGACATTATTTAAAGTTTACGTCCCTGGTTGACTATTCAATGAGTCCAGCATATTATTTCTAGTATGATAACTGGCTTGTTTTGTTACAAAGTCATTGTCAAAAGGATGCATAATCCTTAAGTGCAAAGGTATTATACTGAGCAGTCACACTACTCCATCATGAGAGAGAGATTCACACAATAGCCTTCAATTCTTGGAGGAAAATCCATGCTTGATTGAAAATCACCTTAGGCTTGAAAGCTTGTATTTAGATGGCACAGATGTGCAAATGTATATATGAGATGGATGGAAAAATGAAGGGGAGATGCCTCATTTTATAGATATCTCAGGCTTAAATTTTGTGGAGGTTGACTTCACTAGACAGGAAAATGAAAATAATGTGCATCGGGCTCGAAACCTATTAATTTAAAATCCCAAAGGTATAAGTCAAGATGGGTTCGACCTATACCCAGGAGGGTAAATTTGAGGCAGATTTGAGAGGCCCAAGAAGTATAAAGGCGCTCAAGGAAAAATGGAGAGGAACATGGGAAAATCAAGCATAAACGTATCCATAATTAAAGAGATCATTAAAACGGGGCCCAAATTAATGGGTGCTAAATTTTAAGACCTATACATAAGGTTTATAGTAGTATGTATCAATGTGTTATTTCCAAATTTTCAACTACTTGTCTATCTTTCCATCTATATTGCATCTTTTCTATCATTTCCATTTTCATCAATTCCATATTTACCAAAGGATCGTTGTCCCATTCAACGCTTGAGTCTCCTCTTGGGCCTAGTGGGGCATCTTCATTTTGAATGTGCAATCATGAAAATGGAGGTGTGATCTACCTATTTTCCTCTGCCTCCATTTTTATATTGTTCATTTTGGTGAGCCCGAATCTTCCTACATACTTTTCATTTTGGTAGTTAGATCCTCTTTTCATGCATTTAGAAATCTAGATCTCCTTTTCTTTATTTACATTAGATCTTCACATTTTTTAATGGTTAGATGTGTTTTTCATTAAATGTACTATTGTGCTTAGTTGATTTGCATATCTCTTTAAAATTTCATAATTACGTTATATCTATCTATCTTTCATTTTCTTTTGAATGAGTGTTATTACATTGAGTCCTACCTATAACATTCCGGTTAGGAGAAGTTCTATACTTATGGGTTCCTTTGATCCCATGTCATCAATATTTCCTAGGAATCTTGATGGGACCAACATGACTACTAATGACATTCCTCCTATTAAATCTTCCCACTCTTCTCATGATGAATATGATACCTTAAGAGTTCCTCCTATGCAAGTTCAAAATCTTTCCCCTAACTATGAACAATTTGAGAAATAGCTAGGCAAAAGATAACTCCAATCTTGAAGTCATCTATGTAGTAGAGGGTTTGAAGAAGATAATTCATAATGATGAAAAAGGTGTTACTATCTTCTGTAGCATCACTCATCTCATTGCTAAAAATGTCAAGCCTATTAGAGATTGTTCCCAAGAGCTAAGTTTCATTCAACCTACCATTAGTCTTGAGACCCCCATGCCTATTCATACTATGATACCTAGTGTGTCCACTTATGCTCCACCTATCATAACCACTTCCATTCAAAACATCAATCCTACAAATGTTAGCATTCGTAATCCTATCATTCCTATTATCCCTTCAAGTGTTCCATGTGTTTCTTTAACTTTATCCATGCCCACTTAGAATATTGCTCCTTTTTCATATTCTACCTTTCTTTCTATTTCCCATAATCCTCCCAATATTTCACGCATATCTCCTACCACTCTTTCTACCAATGTTAGTATCAATAGCTTAGCTCAAACTGTGTCCTCCTTGCAACAAAAAATTGCTTCCATGACTCAATCCAAGTTTAACATTCATACTCGTGACATTTCTAGTCCTTTGTCCTTATATATCATTCATGTTGTTATCCCTCATTACATGGAAATTCCTCATTTAGAGACTTACAATGGTAAACGTGATATCTTGACCCATGTCAAAATATTTCAAACATTGTTTATTGATTTCTCTCATGATCATAGGCTCATAGCTAAATTGTTTTCTAGAACCTTTTGAGATAAAACCTTGCAATGTTATATTTATTTGCCTCCTTATTCCATTGACTCTTTTCAAAAGCTTTCTAATGCTTTCATTCAACAATTTAAAAATAATATTGGTATTAAGATTTCTTTGATCAATTTGATGCATTGTAAGCAAGGTGTTAAAGAAAAATTGACTGATTTTATTGGGAGATTTAACCATTTGCATACTCATATTTGTTATCTTGTGCTTGGTATTGATGTGCATTGTATTTTCATTGATAACTTACAAAAATACATTGGAGATAATATTATTCTTTTTGAATTTTCTTCTTGTACTCAATTATGTGTAGTGCTTCATAATTATCAGTTTCAAGTGAGTTAGTTTGAGAGAACCACTCCAATGGCTCTGGTTGATAAGAGTGATTTCGCATGTGAGTCTTATCAAAAGTATCTGAAACCTAAGAACTCGGTCAATATCAAAATTTCATCACATGGGTCCTTTATCATCTTTTTTTAGACCTTCTCATAAATTTACACAACTTTTTGAATCTTTGTATAATGTGATGTTGAAGTTGATTAATGCTAAAGTGACAAATCTTCCACCTATTAAACCAATTACCACATCCAAGCCTTTTCTTAAATCCTTTGATCGCAAATATTTTTTCAATACCATTTTCAATCTGGCCATGATACTGAGAAGTCTTTCTATTTGAAATATATTATTCAAGACCTCATTGATTCCAATTCTATATCTATTAAGGGTGTTAATGATCAAGGAAAAAATTTGTAGCACCTCCCAACCAAAATTTGCAAATCTATACCAATCATTTACTTTCTCAGTAAACCAATACCATTGACTCTACACAGTCTTTACCTTGTCCCTCCACCCATGTGGTTGAATATTACCAAAGTTTATTGAAGCCAATAATGTTTTCAATCTTATTGATCAATCTAAATTCGAACCTAAACCAAAACCTGAACCTTAGATTTGCATTACATCTGATCCTAACGAGATTATTAAAGAACCTAATGGTCCTCTTTACATTATAGAAAAATTTAATGAACTTATTTCTTGTGGTGTCCTTATAGACCCTACTTGTATGGTGAATGTTATAACTAGAGAATATCTTTACACATGACAATTACAATGTGATTTCTATGGAAAATTTGATTTGATGATCCAAACTTTCAATGGTTTCATGGTGTAACAAAAAGCCTTGCTCTCCTGCCCTATCCTCCACTAGGGTCTACAATAGGCCTCTTCTCTAGACTAAGTAGGGTTATTCACTAATGCTAACCTTCAAGGATATCTCTCTCAAGATCCCACTCAATTTCAGCTTGAGCACACCAAAAAGAAAACTAAACTACTTCAACACCTAGCCATAGTGCTCTTCTTTCCCCTCTTCACAAACTGATCCAAATGGATCAATAACTCTTCCATATGGAGATGTATTCTCCTATATTGTTAATTGGATCCCATATAGTGTCCACAAAATCCCTTTGCACTAAAACCCTAAACGAGTTCCAAGAACAAAGCCAAATTCACCCAAATTAGGGCTACAAGCATTAGGCCTAATTAGGCTCTTTTGCTGCAATAACTTGTAAAAATACTAACAAGTTGGAAAAAAAACACTGGATATTGATACCCTTTATCAAGACACTAAATATTTATTAGGTCTTGTTGCTCCAAAGTTTGCATCTAGTGTCTCCTAAAACAATGGCTAAAAATAAAGGTTTCTAAGCCTTAAGTCTGTCTGCACAAAATAAATTGTTCTGGGCACACTAAAATATTCACCCAAACCTCTCCTTAGATTTGGTTCTCCTCCACACACCACACTACCTCTCAACAATCATAGATTGAAGCAATGAATTCTTTCAATCCCTTCCATTAGCTCTGCAACCTTCTGTGATCCCTAGCCATGCAACTCTGGCTCGCCAAGGGCATCACATTAAAATTAGCTCCCATGATTTCTAGGGCCCCTCCTTCACTGTACAATATGTACATGGAGTCACCTCCATTATCCCAAAGGCCCGTGTAGATTCCACGATGGGAAGAGGATCTATGACCCCATCTTCACCAGTTGCCTGGTTCAGACCAGCGACTTGACATAACACAAAATAATTTACAAGACTAGAAAAAAGCTTAAAAAATGGAAATCAAACACCACAGAAAAACTTAAAAACACCCACTCTAACACCTCCATGGATTACAATACTTAATTCAATCCGTTAAAACACCAATTTCTCAGAAAAATAATAACTGTGACTATTCTTTCTATTACCCAGTCCGTACACACACTTACAAAAACAAGCCAACCCTTTCAAAAGGTCAAGGATAGCCTTGAGTAGTTGAAAAAAACACAAAATCAATGGTTTTAGGCAGTTATGAAACCAATTTCTCAAAGTTGCAATCATGCAACAAATGTTGTCAATGACAACATTGACAACTTTTACATCTTTTTGGATTTGCTATCCCAACTTGGTCATAAGTCCACCAAACTTAACTAAATGCCTATCTAAGGTGTTAGAACATTGAAATAGGACCTCAAGTCCCTTACTTGTCCAATTTGACATCATAATGCATAAAACACCCCATTTGACCTAATGTGGACAATCTTTCAAATAAGGTCACTAAGGACCAACTAAGGCATCCTAAACTCACACACTTCACACTAGGACTTGTTTAGTCCCCTTATTCCACTAGTGGTTTGGATAGGACCACTACAAGAAAAAAAAAATATAGAATCCCTAGGTTCCTTTCTAGCCCTACCTAGGTGATCCTGCACCATTTCAGTTATCCTACCCATGGTTCTATTACTTTTCCCTTAGAAGTTGGTGGTAAAGCCCCAGATGTAACATTCATTATCATCCCAACTTTTGATTACTTTCAGGTTAGACTTGGTCTTCCTTCACTCACCTCCATGAAATTTGTAGTCTCTCCTATCAATAAGTATTTGAAATTTCCCCATAAATGAGAAATCATTACAATTAATCAGTCTCTATCACTCTTTAGTGCCTCAAGAGTCCTTTGACCTTGACTTCTTTTGGACTTCTATACCTCAACCAATCCTACCTCACAAAGAATATCTCTTTAGATGCTATTAGAAATAAAATATCCAAAAGCTTTGTGAGCTTATAAATCTTAAGGATATTCCATCTCCTTGCCCTGGACCTAGACTTCTTCCTACACCTTCCACACCTGCTATATATGATTAAGTTCCACCTCCTATATCCTATAAATGTTTCACTGATGTTATCTCTTAGTCTAGTGTGATTCCTTCCCTTCTTCATCCTAAAGAAGAAAAAGGTATGATTTTCATTGATCCTAAACCAAACCAAATTTCATGTAAAAATAAATGTAACCATTGTGCTCGTGATTACCATCGTAAAATGTTTGCTATATCTTGTGAGCATTCTTTACAAAATATTTCCTCTATCAAGACACCTAATAAGGCTTTGATTCCCTTTGACCAACCTATGCATGACCCAAGGGAGGAAGTTAATTTGAAAAAAAGAAATTGAACAAACATGATAATTGAAGACATTATTTTGCCATTAGTATACAAAAGGAAAACAAATTTTGAACCTTCGGTAAACCTACACCAAAAGACAGACTTTCAGTAACACCGAAAGCATAGATATCAGACATCACTGAAAGTGTTAAGTACAAGAGACACCCAACAGATAAAGTGGAACTCGACAGGAGGAAATCAACAGACGAACCCGATGAGCAAATATAGTGCAAACCGAGAGAACAGACACAGTGCAAACCGAAAGAAGAAAATAGTGCAACCTGAAAGACAGTAAAACTGATTTCAGATAAAATTGAGCATCAGACATCAAAAGTTAGTTACAGCCCGCAAAAAGTGGATCTGACTTCCACATCAGATAAAACATTCATATTCTATTTATAGAGTTTTGTTTTGTTTTAAACCCATTACTTAAGGGACAAGAAACATTTTTTAAAGTGTTTTAATCAATCTAACTGATTTAAAACATGCAGACTAGGAGATCAAGGTAAAGTTGTAAACCTGTGATCATAGAGTTAAGTTTGTTTTACGTGAAACTACATTAGGTCAATATATCTTATAAATAGATGTTATAATCATTCAAAATGAAAAAGAGGAGGACGAATGTAGCCAACAAACACATCTATGGATCAAACTAAGAGTTTCAAGAACCAAAATAACAAAATTTGAAATTGGTTATCAAGAACCAAGAACAGAGGCTACTGAACAACAGAGGTATTATTCAATCACAATAGGTGATACATATATACATGTAATCTTGAATGGATCTGTAATTAGCAATATTATATTGCATACAATTAGGTCAAAGAGTAATTTTCTTACATTCAAACAAGTGAAGCAAAAGTAAAAATCCTTTCAAGGAAGGTGCATTTAACAGTCCTTTGTAATCTCTAAACTGAGTGCACGCTAAACAGTGTTGCTAAAGCTCTTAACGTAGTAGACTTTAATAGGTAGCCACAGATACTCCTAACAGGGTAGATCAGCAGAAGTGATCAAATTGTCTGCCTTAACCGGCCCCTTCCAATCTGCAGATAGTGAAGATTTTGTGGGTGCCATCCCCACTATAGTTTTTACCTTCTTAGAGAGGTTTTCTCCGATATCATATCTTGTGTTATGAGTCAATTACTTTCATGAATGTTTCCATGAATGTTTACATGTTTGATTAAGTTAAAGAATTGATATGTCTTACACAAAGATAGAATAGAACAATTGATTACATAAAGGTTAAAGGATAAAAGAGATAAAAGTTTTAGAGGTACTGATTCACCCATCCCCTCTCAGTACATACTTCCCATTATTTCCAACAATTGGTATAAGAGCTAGATCTCTTATTTGGAAATCTTAAAAACTTAAGAGAAAATATCATACAATGGAGAAGTACAGACTTGACAAAAGTATTGAGAATCATAAGCTAGAAATTCAGATCTTGAATGAGGAGTATAAAGAAGCCAGAATCAAGATGAGACAACTGTTATATGAAAGAAAGGTTATGGCATCTTGCTATAATGAGACAGATTACCAAGAGGAAGAGATACCAGATCTATTTGAGTCTTCAGGATCTACTACAAGCAAAGCATCAAATACATTAGAAGAAAGCATCACAAGCTTAAATGAAATCAATCAACATCTGGATGGACAAGTGAAATCTCTACAAATCGGTGAAGAGACACAGATGGTAAGAATGATTGATGTCATGAACAATGCTAGAAAAGATGAATAAGAGAGAACACTAGTTATTGATGATAGAAGAAAGATTACTGAAAAGATACAAGAAAAAGTTTCTAAAATACAGAGACTTATAGAACATCATCATGAAATTACAAATCAGATTATTCTTATGAGTCAAGAGGAAAACAAAATGAATGTTGAACTCATTGAAAAAATAGAAGCTATTGGTGAGAAAAGGGAAGAAAATGAAAAGCTGAAACAAGAACTCATAATTCAGCAGCAGTATAATGAGATAATCAAAAGAGCTTAAAAAAGAAATAAAAGAATGGATGATTTTCTTGATGGACAAAGGAGAGCCAACAAAAACATAGGACTAGGCTATATCAAGAATGAACAATCACCCAAACAAGTTGATCAAAAGAATGTCTATGCAAATCCAAGACCAAGAAAGCTGACATGCAATCACTATGGAAAGCAAGGTCACACATCAAATGTATGCAGGAGAAAATGAAAGGTATTCCAAAATCTTCATCTTCATTCATAGGATTATGTTATAAATGTAACAAGAAATGACATAAAGAATATGAATGTAAGTCAGAGATGAAACAACCAAAGAAGGAAACCTACATGGAAAAATACTGTCCTACTTGCAAAATGCATGGGCACACTACTCTTGAATGCTGGAAGAAGAAAAGGCAAGCATGGAATCCTAAAGGTCAAGAATCTGCCCATCAACCGAAAAGAGTCGGTAACCAGTATGTATGGGATTACAAAACTTGGGCAAAGTGTACAGCATGTGGAAGATTTGGTCACATTGCTGCAAATTGTATGGGAAAATGGTCAAGAAATCCTAGAGGATGGACCAACCCCGAAATGGCATGTTTACATTGTCATAAAGTTGGTCATATCAAGAAGGACAGCAGAGACTGAATGAAAGAGACCAACACCTTTTCCATTGGAAACACCATTGAAGACATCAGGAAGATGACAAACACAATGTGGAGGAAAGCTACAAACAATTATGAAGCTGGACCGAGCAATGCAATTGGTGATACCCTATCCAATGGATCTGATGACATCACCACCCCCACCTAAGAAGAACAAATGTATTGTCTGCACTTACCGAGAATCATTGGTCAACATGTAAAAAGCTAAAATTGTCTTTGCAATACACTGAAACCCATCGGTAAAAGTAACAAGTTAGAAGACTGCCCAAAAGCATCGCATCGTCACCGAAAAGGGAAGTTAGTGTATCAACTGATGACTCCATCTTCACACACCAAGGAGTAGTTGAGAATTAATGACCTGACCTAGGGCAAAGTCTATAATAGACGACGGAAAGGTGTTTCATTTCTCACCCGCGATTTGAGTGAAGCGACTAGAACAAAAAAGAGCCAGAAGCGATAGCATTGCAGAGCAACTCCAACCCGTTACAAAGCACTCCAAGTAGATCAGTTGAAAATATAGAGGTTGAAGTAAGTACTAAGCATAACTGAGAACTCTGTTCATCTTTTATGGAAAGCCCTAAATGTCTAAAACAATGGCCATGAATTCAAGAACTACTAAGTTGAAGAGCATCAAGAAGGAAAAGGTCAAACTTGTCAAGAATTCTACTTGTGTGTAACCCCATTACAAGGTATGCCCAGAGGTTGCATCACAACCCAACAATGCTGGAGCTTTCTCATGAATACCAGCTAGGGTTTTTCTCGTTGAAGATACGCGAGCATACATTCACTGCAAGATTACAGAAATTGGCGACCTGGAGGTTGACCAAGCTTTCAAGAAGCTAGGTAATGATGATGGAACCATTAAGGATGAGAACAAGCACATCAAAGTGAAGGGCTCACAAATTCCCTATTGTTCCTGAAAGTGTTTAAAACCGAGTGGATTCGGTTAGTATTGAGCAGAATTCACAATCACAAGCTATGGATGGATGAGCCTAAAATGATAACCCGAGAAGTTATTCATGCAGTCACCAGTTACCCTATAACCAAAAATGTAAAGGCATTGAAGCACCCGCCCAAGGATGCAATTGAAAAGAATATAAGAGCTAAATGTGATGGAAGAGGACTTAAGGTGTCCACTATCACAGATGATGAGCTAAAATTTGGAGCATGTGTCCTAGGATACAAGTTCTTTCAAGCTAGTAGAATGAACATCATAGCATCTAGAGCTATGGATACAACATATAAGATTGTGAAGAAAGGAACCCAATTGGATCTATCAGAACTTCTACTCAAGTATCTAGAAGAAAATCTAAAGACAATCAAGAATGCAAAATCAAACTCATGTAAGTTTGGTTCACTTATCATGTGCATTTTCTTTTACTTCCAATAATCCTTCCCATCAATAGGAGATGTAAAATGGGACACAACTAGACCAATCACCATACAGATCAGTGAGTTTATAACATCATTAGGAGACAATTTTGAGACAGTTATGGATGAGTATTTTGCTGGATTCAAGGAGAGAATGCAGAAAAGAGTAAGGATCCCCAAGCAACTAATTGAGAAATTCAAGAATGATATATGCTTCATGGTAGACACAGACTTTACATATATCAAACTTGTTGTACCAAGGACAACATGGCTACAACCACTCGACTATGAAGTTAACATAGATCAAGCATCCAATGCAATTGATGCATTGATTAATGAGCCCCTAGATAAAACACAACCCAAGTTTGGCACTTATGAAGAAGCCAAAGCAAGAATCAAAACTGGCTTGGTTGTGAAGAAAATAGACAGGAAGAAAGATAAAATGGTAAAGAACTTGAAGAAAAGGCTGGCGGTTACAGAGGAAGAAACCGAACAGACGTAAGAAATCGAGGGACAGTCACCCGTCGGTGAGGCTAAGAAGGAAAGTGACTATGAGTCTACAGAGTCAGATACTCCATTACCTACACCAGCCAAGAAGCTTAGAACCATAGTTGCCACCAGGACAAGAAGTCAAATAGATAAGGACACAAGTCTTTCACCATTGAAGAAAGGTCAAGTAAGGACCTATAAGAGGAAACACACAACACAAAAAAGAGGGCCAACAAAAAGAAGGCTCAATAGAACCAAGGAGGACATTGAAGACACATAACAAGATGAATCTATTGAATAGGAGAAGAGTAAGATCCCTAAAACCATTGATGAGATATGTGCACTAATGATAAAACCAGGATCAGTTACTGAGTCCCAAGTTAGAAGATGGTTAACTCTGGATCCCTTGGACCAGAACAAGATTGAAGAGGAAATTATCAAAATGATGAGTATATTTAAATATGTACCAGTACAATTTTATGACAAAATGCCCAATGCACTATATGATAGAATATCTGCCAGAAGAATGAGAAAGAGGTAAGAGAAAGAGTCTGTGTTTCTCTTATGCCTCTCGAATCCAAAATGGAAGAAATCAAGGAGATGATGGATACTTGATGGCAAGCTAATAGACCTAGAGAAGGAAAGCAACAAAAGCCAGAGTAAAATACTCAATAGACCTACTAAGGAGGCAAGCCCTGAGAGAAAACTTCTCACAAATGAACCACACAAGGGTGATCATGCTACTGAGAGCACCGAACCAATTATCATCATAGATGTTGAATTGGAGAAAGAGGAAATGGACACAATAGGAAACAAGAACATGGATGTTGCAAATGAGAAATGGCCAGACACCACCAAGGACAACATTGTGGATAATACAATCATTGACATCACCTATGACCCTGCAGAAGAAATTTGAAAAGATGAAGATGTCAGTGTTGCCAAGGACCAGACCGAGGAACAAGACAATATAATTGATGCTTCACAAGTGAACATACCAGGAAATATGCCAATATTGATGGAAGCCATCAATATACTCAAGGAAAAGGAGAAAACACCAATCAAAGAAAATAGCATACCTGAAGACAAGGGTGATTCAGAAAAAAAGGATGCGTCACAAGAAAAAAAAGACACATCTGAAGAACCAAAAGATGCTACTGATGAACAAAAAGACAAATATCCTTATCAGAAAAATGAAGAAGAGCAGCAAGAAAAGGATGGAGAAAAAAAAAGAGAAAAGTGAAGAAGAAACAAAAGATGATACTCCACAACATACAGAAGAAAAATCTGCAGATGAACCCAAGGTTAATGAGGAGATGTCTTCACCTAACCAATAGGTTGACACTGAACATAAGGTAAAAGAAAGTTCATTTACCAAGCCTTCACCGAGAACTTTAGAGAAGAAAAATGAACTAGCACTAGTAATTCACAAAGCTAAATAAGTACAAATCTCAAAGAAGAAGAAGAAAAATAATAAGAATCCAGTTACTTTGGATGAAATTATTGAGATTCCAGTATGTGATCCTAGAACATTGGATCCAAATGGGCTAACAAAGTATGCAAGCCTTTGTGAAAAAAAAGCTATCCAGGATAAGCTTAGGAAGGCAACAAAAGAAACAAAGGTACTTGAGACTACCAAAGACATACTACAATAGATAGTGCCTGACACTAACATTGAGTAAGATACTCCCATACTTGATCAACTAGCCGTTCTCATAGAAGCAATCACATCTCAGAATGTAGATGCTGAAAAAGCAATTGAAGAGCGTGCAGAACAAAGATTTCAATTCAAACTAGCAGAGAAAATCAGCCAAGAAGTGGCAGAGAACAAGGTGAAACTATCTGAACTTGTAAGTACATTGGACCCCATTATTTCAGAATTTATAACCTTAGTCCAAAAGTTATGCACTTTAGATCAACTCACTAAGGAGTATAGTGAGAAGATAGCACAAATTGATGCTTATCTACAAGCAAGTGCACAGGGTCTCACTAACAATGAAGATGCAATCCAATTGCATCATGAACAACTAAAGAAAGAAAGAAAGATGAGACGGGACATTCAAAATGCAGAATCAAATTTAAGAGATGAGGTAACCGAGCTCCAAGCTCTAATTCTACCAAATCTCACATTACTGTAGCAGCACATGACACTAGCAAGAACACTGATTGCCACCCAAGAAATGTCTGTCTTAGACAACATTTATGATATGCATGCCAGAATTTCATTAGAGCACATGGCTCTAGAACACCTTAAGGAGAAAGGGGAACAAATGTCAAACTCTCATTCCCATATTTTGGACAATCTGTAAGTTACACATTTTTGCCAAAAACTTTGACAACTTGTAAGTTATACGTCTTTGTCCTTAATATAAAAAGGGGGAAATAATATGTATATATATCATAAGGTGTGTAACCACCTAATTTTGGTCTGTCGCAACTGTAGACCCTATTTTCCCTAAGTGTGATCATACCCTCGAGTTATGTCCAAACGACCCTGTTACTGTTTGGCATAATTCTTTGAATCAATTCAATGTCCTAGGTGATTTTTATCACTGATTTATATTATCTATTGTAGCCATACAATTCAAATCAATATCGACCAATCAGATCAAATCAAAATCAAACATGGCTATAGTATTTAATTATGAAGGAATTAAATAAATCCCTATATCAAGTAATCACTTGCATTCAACCCATTCCCCTAGCCTATTAATTTAATTAAAAAGGCTATAGTCCCTTAATTATTAAAAA
>MU226127.1:157118-173987 GCA_018584345.1 Thuja plicata
AAGGCAATAGATCGGTTTTAGAGGGTTTCATATGTTTTTCATGTTTTCACTAACCCCATGATGCTAATATAATGATCTATTGATTGTTTGTGTATGTTCCAACAGGTACCCATTTACACACGAACAAGGTGAAAAGGAGAAAGGCAAGTATAAGTATACATGTACATATACACTATAATGCATAAAATTAGGGGGAGTGATATAATGACAGTATCTATACATGGTGTACATACTAAACATGTTAGTATTCATACACATATAATTTTTTTATACTAATGGCAAAGGGGGGATTGAAGACATTATTTTTCCTTTAGTATAAAAAAGGAAAATAGATTTTGAACCTTCGGTAAACCTACACCAAAAGATATATTTTCAGTAACACTGAAATCACAGATATCAGACATCACTGAAAGTGTTAAGTACAATAAACACTCGAAAGATAAAGTGGAACCCGACAAGAGGAAACTAATAGAGGAACCCGACGAGCAAATATAGTGCAAACTGAGAGAACAGGCATAGTGCAAACCAAAAGAAGAAAATAGTTCAACCCGAAAGACAGTAAACCTGATTCAGAGCAAATCGAGCATCAGACACCAAAAGTCAGTTACAACCCGCAAAAAGTGGTCTGACTTCCACGTCAGATAAAACATTCATATTATATTTATAGAGTTTTGTTTTGTTTTAAAACCATTACTTAAGGGACAAGAAACATTATTGTAAGTGTTTTAATCAATCCAACTTATTTAAAACATGCAGACTAGGAGATCAAGGTAAAGTTGTAAACCTGTGATCATAGAGTTAAGTTTGTTTTACGTGAAACTACATTGGGTCAATCTATCTTATAAATAGATGTTGTAATCATTCAAAATGAAAATGTGGAGGATGAATGTAGCCAACGAACACATCTATGGATCAGAATAAGAGTTTCAATAACCAAAACAACAAAAGTTGAAATTGGTTATCAAGAACCAAGAACAGAGGCTACCAAGTAGCAGAGGTATTATTCAATCACAATAGGTGATACATATATACATGTAATCTTGAATGGATCTGTAATCAACAGTATTAGATTACATACAATCAGGTCAAAGAGTAATTTTCTTAAATTCTAAAAAGTGAAGCAAAATTAAAAATCCTTTCAAGGAAGGTGGATTTAACAGTCCTTTGTAAATCTCTTAACCGAGTGCACACTAAACAGTGTTGCTAAAGCTCTTAATAGAGTAGACTTTAACAAGTCTCTACAAATACTCCTAACAGGGTAGATCATCAGAAGTGATCAAATTGTAAGCCTTAATTGGCCCCTTCCAATCTACAGATAGTGAAGATTTTGTGGGTGTCATCCCCACCGCAGTTTTACCTTCTTACAAAGGTTTTCTGCGATATCATATCTTGTTTTATGAGTCAATTACTTTCATGAATGTTTACGTGTTTGATTAAGTTAAAGAATTGATGTCTTACATAAAGATAGAATAGAACAAATGATTGGATGAACAATTGATTAGATAAAGGTTAAAGGATAAAAGAGATAAAAGTTTTAGAGGTATTGATTCAACCCTCCCCTCTCAGTACATACTTCCCATTATTTCCAACAGATAATACTATATGTTTCTTAGATTCTATTACAATTTATCTGGATGAAGAAGATACTCTTCATGAAGATGATTTCAATGTTCCTAATGCAAATGATGATATTTATGCTAGTGATTCTAATAATATGTATGGACTTTTTGATGTTAATCATGTTTTTCCAGCTAGATTTTCCAAACAATTATCTCTTAGTCCTAGTGACAAACAAAGTGGCCCATCTTCACAACATGGTCCTTGTTTGTAATAGGCTATTGTTGGAAATTTTTTGTGTTTTATGTTTCTTCTCTTGCATGTTTCCCACCTTTTGGTTAAACACTACAGATCAAGATGGGGGGGGAGGGGGGCAGGCGATATGCTTGACTAGCTCCTCTTGTGCGGTGGATTCTTTGTGTTTTCCTATTGTTATGTACTTCCCCATGACGTGTTGTTTGTTATATGTTTTTTTTTTAATATTTCTTTGGACGAATCTTGTTTTTTCATTTGTGCAAGGTGATAAATAAATTGATTTGTTGTGACATTCCTCTATTTGTATCTTACTTCTTCTATGTGTTTTTACATATTATGTCGTGCATGTGCCAATGTTTGTAAATGTGCCTTTGTGTTGTTTGATTGGGGATGATGCAATATAATAGATACCTATTCTTTTTGGTCTTCGTGATGCCAGTCCAAAAAGACTATTCAAGTTGTGACTCTTATGTGACATTCTTCAAGTTCTACTACCTTTTGGGGGATGATGACAATATCAGTTTGATCATGTTAACCCCTGAGTTAGAATATCCTTTCACGTTCCTTTGTCATGTATTTTATTTCCCTTCTTGGGGCATTTCATAGTGGAAACATCTCATGTGGGTACATGTATCTTCTATTAAATCGATTTCTATCATTAAAGCATTTGCAATCACTTTAATGTGGGGGCATACACTCTGCTCCTTGTTTCACATTTTACACACACACAATAATGCAATTTTTCATATGTAGATGGCTAAGAAGACAATTATTTTCTTGCGTTCATCTTTGAACATTATCATGCTCCTATCCATTATTTACTGGATCCCTTAATGGAGATAATGCTTTCCTTAAGGACTAGTCCTCCTTTTCTAGATCCCTTAATGAAGACAATTTTTTCCTTAAGGACTGATCTTCATTTCTTTGATCCCTTTGGAGACAATGCTTTCCTTAGGCCTGATCACCTTTTTTGGATCCCTTAAGGAAGACAATATTTTCCTTAAGGACTGATCCTCTTTGAGGGGTTGACTAGCATAACACAACTTTCTAGACTATCAATGCCATATTTTGTAACGCTTTTCCTTTGCATAATCAATAGTAAGGCAATACCTTACTAGGCTAGTGGTCATGCATATTTCTCTCTTTCTCTTTCTCTCTTCTCTCTCTCTTTTGAGTGACACCTCTTTCATCTTGGTTTTGGATTTGATGAGGACTTAAGTCACTTGGGAGCTTGATGTTTATTTATCTCCTTCACCTTGATAAGATCATTCTTATGCATTGATCTACTTTACTGTCGACATGAGTTTGTCTCATACTCCTACTAAAGTGGGGGATAAATATACCATCCTAAATAGTTAGCACCAATAATTGGATGTGTTATTAGGACCTATTAGACCCCATTTTTTTGTTTATTAGGTTTGAGTGTCTGTTATGCTTGATCCTAGCAAATTTCTTTTTCTCCTCCTGCATCTTTTCACCCATCCTTACACCCAGTTCAAATTTGCGTCCATTTTCCTAGGAACAAGACATCTTAGATGTGTTGTTCCTGCACTTTTTGGCCCAAATTTTGTCTGGAGCCCTATGTCGGGGTGTTATTGGTAAACTTTATTTTTTGGTCGACCTGGCTTATTTTTGAATCCAGAAATGATGGATTAAGTATACAAATACCCTATCTTCTCATTTTCACATCCATTATCAAGTGCATACATTCATGATCTACAATTTTACAATCAAGTTTTCATAAGGCAATCGAGAAATCAAAAGAAATTGAGTAATTGGATTCAAGATTTGAAGGCAAGCATCCAAGATCTAGTTTTTCCAAGTCTCCAACTCTTCATTCCAAGTTCTTCAATTGAAGCAAGTTTCTCTCCCATGATGGACAAGTAGAGGAATTCTCAATCAAGTGGGAAAATACTTCCTTCTATCTATCTTCATTTCTCCTTCATTACAAGCGATTATTAAGCATATCTACATTCAAGATCTAGGAGTAGCATTCAAAGATCCATGCATTTTTGAGGGCATCCTTGATTTATTTCTACATTCCAAGGTCAACTCTTTGGATCCATGTAAATTCAAGAATCTTCATGGGTGCATGAGTGATTTTTACATTTGTCCATGAGGGTTTATGCAAGGTGAATCAAACATTTACCTTTTTACATATTTCCCTTTATGCAATTTCATTTCACTTTCAAGTTTGATTCCTAAACAGGGGTTTGACCAAGGAAAACCCCTCTAAGACAACCTTTTCCCCATTTTTCTATGTGTAGGAACAAGATACAAAGCTGTCAAACGAAATTCAAAAAGATCGGATACTATTAGAGGATCCTTGAAATTTTTAGGCAAAAATACTTGGAACAAGACATCTATTTCAACATGTTCCCAGGAATAGGATGTCTATTTCACCACATTCCCTGCAAATCAAGCTTAGATTTATCTTTCTATATCTCATTTATCTACATTTCAGGTTTCTAGTTGTCTATATCAATCTATTATTTCCATTTTTTTAGTTGTACTTGTCTATCTTTCCATCTATATTGCATATTTTATATCATTTATATTTTCATCAATTCCATATTTAGCAAAGGATCACTGTCCCATTCAGTGCTTGACTCTTCTCTTGAGCCTAGTGGAGTGTCTTCCTTCTAAATGTGCAATCCGGAAAATGGAGGTGTGATCTATCTATTTTCAACCGCCTTCATTTTTTATATTGTTTGCTTATAAATAGAAGGTATTAAAGACATATATACATTAAATATATATCAAGCATTAAGAATAACTAGAAATTTACAACATGTGTGATCATACTACTATAAAGATTCAATAAGGTAGTAAAAAAACCATATGGTTCAAACTCTTGAGACCTTGCAAATGTCCAAACTTTCTTGTACATCACAAACAAGTGCTATATGTCAATTTTTAATTTCTTGACTAGGCTCTTAGACATAATCATGATTTAATTTGATATCGCTTCTGGATTAGATTGTGTATTTTTCATCAACATTTTTTTTATCACATTATGTGATCCATCATCATGATGTAAATAAGTGACAAGATCATTTACATCTCGATGATGTATCACAAAGTGTGATCCGAAACATTGATGAAAAAACTAAAACACAATTTAATCTAGAAGGGATATGAAATTAAATTATGGATTGTGGCAATCTTATATCATTCATAATCATGATGTTTTTGTTATCCAAGGAGACTAATGTAAGCATTTTCTTCCTAGAATGACATAAAGAACCTACACCTTGTGAAACAAGAGACAAATAGGCATACTTGTAGACAACAAGATTGGTCAAAGAGCTTACTATTTACATTAAATTCACCAAAATATAGTCAAGGATATTTAAAATTTTAAATCAAATCTTACTCAAATACTTAAATGCAAACCTCTTGAAAAAATAATTCAATTTCACCTTAATTGGAATGTGGATGAAAATCTCAACAAGATAACATTTTTTTTGAAATGCGGATGGATTTATACATAATACAATTACATAAGAATGATTGATAACTAAATAACAAAATAGTGATCCAGTTTATAGATGTTTCAAGGAAAATTCAACAAGGAGATGAGGATGAGATCAAAGACTTGTGTTAACTGAAGATGGTGAGTGATCAGCTCAACTAAAATTTAAAATTTTTTGGTTTCAAGTCAATGAGAGGATAATAATGAATTATTTAGTTTGTTTGATGGATAATTGTGACAAAAAAGTTTCCATTCAAATATTGTGCTAATTGATGTTTGAAAAAAGAAGTTTCTAAGATGAGACCAAGTTAACTGATGATAAAGGAAAGAGTTGATTGATGATTTGAAAATAAAAAAGTTAATGAAAAAATTAAAAATTTGTTCTCATTTAGAGCAAATAATTGGAAATTATGAAAAATAGATCAAATTAATAATGATAATCAATCAATAATATAATAATGATATTAATAAATAAATGAGATAAATAAAGATTTATAAATAACTAATAATAATTAATTAATTAATAATTAAATAATGATAATTAAAGATAAATGATTAGGGGGAATGTTTTTAGTGTCTTCACTACGAACCCCATAGACCTAGAAGGTTGAACTAGAATCTCATGGACTTAGAGAGGAGGTATAACCTCCACCTCATCTCTTGAAGAGATCCACTCAACAATGATACCAACTAGATTTGTATGTTCCTCTTACTTAGAGATGATTACTTATTTGATTAGTAATATCGCTGAGTGATGAACTATAAAGGAGGTGATGGATATGGTTGATTCAAAATCTTGGAGACTTGGTATTATTTCCAAAAGGAAGAAATCCCATTAGATGTAAAGTATGATCAAGAAGAAGACCAATTTAAATGGTAGTATTCAAACGTACAAGGCAATATTGGTTTTGAAAGGATATTGCTAAGTTGATGTGATGGATTTTGGTGACATATTCCTCAAGATTTGATTTTTATAATGTGTAGGATTGATCTCACACGAATGAAATATGACCGAAAAATTTAAAGTTTTAAATTCCAAATTACTAACTCCTAACTTCTCCTCAAATTCAATGAGGTTGAATCATTAATTACCTACACAATTATTCATTGCATCTTAGCATTTAAAGGCATTCATTTCATCATAAATTCATGTCTAGGAACACTTTGTTTAGACCATAACAAGAATCTAATTTGTATGAAACATTCAATATGTTTGTATGTTTGATTATTACTAGCCAACATCTATCAAAGGTTGTAAAGCTAGTAATATAGGAGGTTAACTAAAAAGAACATGAATCCTTACAATTCAACAATTTCTCTATGGTATTTTTAAACATCATTTATCTTCAAGTGCAAATCAACAATAGAGGTGGAAGTAAATCAGGCAACAAAAAGTACACTTTTTTCAATATCAAATTTATGTTGTGTTGAATCAATTTAGAGACGCAAGTTGCGAAGAGTAATATATATTTGTTAAATTTAGACAATTAACAAGTGAAAATATTAATTTTTGTATAAAATGATATTTATACATTCCATTTCAAAGTTTTAATAATCCATTCATACTTTATTTAATACAATTTACTCAAAATAAATGTATACATTATACATACATCTTATTTATTAACCTATTCTAATAGTAAGTTCAATCTATATTTTAAAGAATATTCTCTAAGCTTGGGATAACCCTAGGTGGTGTTGAATAAGGACCAAAATTGATAAACACATATTATTATGTGTCTTATAAATAAAGAAACAATTACCTAGACGATGAAAACTTGTAAATTCCTTATTGGGTTGAAATGTTTCTTTCAAAGGATTTGTTAAAATGATTTGAAGGTTTCATTTCCTTTGTAGATTTGGGTCGTTCAATCCTAATTTCCTACAAATGCTAAATCTTTCAACTATTTTATATTTTATTTACAATGTAATAACAAAATCAGTAAAACTTACTTTGTTAATTAAATGAAAGAAAATTATGAAAAATGGATCAAATTAATAATGAGATAAATGATACTAATATATAAATGGGATAAATGATGATTAATAAATAACCCATAATAATTAATTAATTAATGATATTTAATTATGATGATTAAAGGTCGCTGATTAGGAGGAATTTTTTGTGTCTACAATTTACCTCAGAGACTAAGTTGGTCGAACTAGAATCTCATGGATTTAAAGAGGAGGTATAACCTCCACCTCACCCCTTGATGAGGTCCACACAACAAAGATAACAACTAGATAGACATACTCTTCTTAGATATGATTTTCCATTTGATTACTTTAATATCAATGAGTGTGGACCTTTAGAGGAGATGATGGATGCGGGTGATTCTAAATCTTGGAGACTTGGTATTGTTTCCCGAAGGATGAAATACTATTAGATGTGATGGGTGCCCAAGAAATAAACTTGTTTAAAAGGTAGTGTTGAAAAGTACAAAGAACATTGGTTGTGAAAGGATATCCCCAACTTGATGGGATAGACTTTGGTGATATATTTCTCAATATTTCATTTTTGTAATGTCTAGGATTGATCTCACATGACGCAAATTTGGCCCATAAAATTAAAGTTGTAAAAAAGGACTCCCACCTTTCCCTTAAAGTGAATGGGGGTTGACATTTTACTAATCTATGCAATGATTAATTGCATCTTAGCATTTAAAGCCATTCATTTGATCAAATGTATTAGTTTTTCATAATCCATGAATTAAATGAAGATTGTTATTGGATTTAATTGTGCGTTAGTTTTTGCATCAATATTTCAGATCATACTCTACGATCCATCATCAATACTCCTTCATCTTGATGATGGATCATAGAGCATGATCCAAAATATTGATGCAAAAAATAACACAATAAAATCTAGAAAAAATCTTCATTTATTGCATTCAATTGAGCATATATATATATATATATATATATATATATATATATATCATTGAAAAATCCTATGTATCAAAGACAAAAACTATTATGGGAACACTTTGTTTGGAACATTAATAAGAATCTTATTCGTATGAAACCATTTAAAATGTTTGTATGTTTGATTATTGCTAGCCAAAATTTGTCAAAGTCAAATGCTGTAAAGCTAGTATAAATAGGAGCTTTATTAAGGAGAACATGAATCCTTGCAATTTAAGAATTTCTACGAGGTATTTCTAAATATCGTTGATCCTCAAGTACAAATCAACAATAGAGATAGAAGTAAATCATACAACAAAAGTATACTTCTTGCAATACCAATTTTTTCCCTATAGAATTAGTTCAGAGATGTGAGATTGAGTTGCAAAGGAAAATAAATAATTGTAAAATTCAAACAATTAACATATAAAAATATTTTTATTTATCTAAATACTTGAATTTTGTTAAAAAGATATTTATACATTCAATTTCACAATATCTTAATCATCCATTCATAATTATTAATACTAATTACAAAACAAATGTATATATAAATTAACCTAATCTAATAGTAGGTTCAATCTTTATTTTAAAGAGATGCTCTAGACTAGGGATAACCTTAGGTGGTGTTGAAACGATGCCCGACATTGATAAACACATGCTATTGCATGCCTTGTAAACAAAGAAACAATTACCTAGGTTGAAACATTCCATTCAAAAGATTCGTTAGGAATTATTTGAAGGTCTCCTTTTCTTTGCAGATTTGGGGTTTCCAATCCTCATTTCTTTGGAATGCTAAATTTTTCACTATTTTTATTTTAATAGCAATGTAAAAAAGAAGTCAGGTAAAACCTACTTCCGAAAAAATTATATTTAAATGCATAGCGTGAGAGCCAAGTTTGTAGACTTTTCATGACAATAATTATCAATTATTCTCTGAACATCATAAATGTGTAGGTGAAGTTCAATTTAATTTGTAGCGTGTTGTTTTCCTTGTGAATTATTACAAAACGTAGCTTTGCCAAACACCTTTGCCCACGTCACCAATTAACGTTTTCATTTGATTGCTTTGCACATAACATTTCACCTACTTACACGTTTCAATTACAGTGCTACTCATCCACCCACATATTCAATAAATATGCACGTGTCCATTTTAAACTTGTCACCTAAATTAATGAAATAGCACCTTTAAAATCTATATCAAAATTTATTTTACTTCCACTTAGAAAATGAAATAATGGTTAGAAGATCACCTCGAATATTTCGTACTACATCGAATCTTGGTGGATAAACATAAACATAAACATTGTCCACGAGCCCCTTGAATATTTTGGTTTGACAAGTAAGAAGTCGATTAATTTTGTCCGTGCACAAGGAAAAAGGGTTTTAAATTACGAATGTGTGTGCCATAGTATTGGAGGGTAATATATACAATTCTTTCTTGGATTTAATTTTAAACTAGCAATCGCACCTTAGTGTGCAATGAGAACGATGTAGAGTTATGGAAAGGTCATTTAAGTATTTGGGTCTTTGTTTGTTGCTTCCTCTCATCCTCTCTAGATCTCCTTATTGTTGTATCAATATATCTCACCATCTATACATCTTTTAATCTCTTCCTCTCTATCTCTCACCATCTATACATCTTTTAATCTCTTCCTCTCTATCTCTCACTTTCTATGTGCCATGAAAGAAACGGTTTGAATGTTGTTTGGCAAAGATGCCTAAAAATTTGAAAGTGTAGACAAGGTAAGTGAACTCTGTTACAAATCACTCAAAGAATGTGGTCTCATGGACTGCCGGAATCGCAACATCCTCCCAGTGTGCGTCAAGGTGGAAAATCTGGAACATGACATGGACATTCCCTTCTTGTGTATTGCATGTTGCTAGATGAAAAATACAAGTCATTCAAGAAAACTATTATCGGGTGTTGTGGAGGAAAATATCTCGTTGTTTGCTGGGTAACTAAGTGTGTTGCGGACTGTTCATTTTTTTTTTTGCTTTCACCGAGCGGAAGATTTATGTCGTGTAAATTGGAAGGTCAGTTAGGGAGCTCACGATCAGTGTGCAATGGGAATGTCATAGAGTTATGGAAAGGTCATAAAAGATCAATTTGGAAGAAATATATAAAGAGGAGAGGGGTAGATAAATAACAGTATCATTAAACGTCAAAAATAGTACAATAAGAGATTTTGTTTCAATCAGGGAAATGAGTGGGTAACAACCTCAAATTATAAATGTGTGCAATGTGGATGATTGTATGTAATATGTAGAGTAAGAGCTATAGACATAGCATCCATTTTGTTCTTAAGTTGATTGAACTACTTCAGTAGTATATTGAAGGTTTATAAGTACAATTGGTATTGGTATGAGAAGCATGGGTAGAATGGATGATGTCTAAGGAAAGTGAGATACAAGAGGGGGCGGAATGGTAGAAGAGGAGAGAAGCACACAATAAATGTAGATGGTCACAATTTAATAACATCATAAATCACACACATACACAAAATAATTATTTCACTAGTTTCTACCTAAACACATACCTTACCTAAACTTTCTTCAACTCCCTTAAAGTTAAATATTTTCCACTAATTTGTATGGTAAATTGTAGATACAATTTCCTATTGTATCAAAATTATCTAGGAATATGTAGCTACATTGTGCATAAATTTTTTAAGCACTGTCAACTGTTTGATTACGTTCTTCATCATCATGCAATCATCATGAAATGCCTATTTTGAGTCATAGCGAACGGGAGGATATAATCTCATCGACTCGCATATTGTCGTATGAAGATACTTCATCCCTTTTATCTCCTCATATGATAGGGCCACCATCTTATCCATGTCTTCCTTTAAAATGTGTTTCTCCTTTTGGGGGTGCGAGGAAAGAACCCAGAAGAACCATGTCAATGCAGACGTCATCATGTCTCTGCCAGCCAACACAAAATAGACCACTATATTGCGCAAAGACTCCTCGTCAAAGTTGGTTTGGGAGCAAGGGACTACGAAGAATCTTGAGAGCAAGTCTGGTTTGAGATTGACTTCCTCACTTTTCTTTCGTATTATGTATTTGGCGAATTCATGAACAACACGAACTACTTGGGCGAGAGTCTATACATATACAAACTGCTTGAGCAAGAGTCTATAGAAAGAAACGATTTTCATTACGTCAGCAACGGTTTCCAAAATAAAGGATGGGCAGCCAAGAAGCTCCCAAAGGTATTCATTGGGCTCTCGACCACTTCCAACCATCCATTTTGGAAAGCCCGATTTGTTTTTTGCATCTAACAGTTGGAGCTGCTGGAGACAGAACGACTACCATTGAAGTCATATGAAGCGTTCATCACTTTTCACCAGTTATCTATCTCTAGTTGTCCGTCCTTATGGTTGATAGTAATGGAAAGGACAATGACTACCATCGAATTAATCTCACCTGTTCGTTTTGGGATAAAGGAGACCATTAAATTTCATTGGCTAAATGTGTGCCAATGAGTTGACAATCTTGAGATGAACAAAAAAGGGTTGCTTGTAAGAATGAGGTACTGCAGGGCACAAACAAGAGAGTGGCATTTGTACATTGTAGTACATATATACCTATCAGCCAACATAGAAAATATTGAATGATAGAAATGTAATAAATAAAAGTTGCATGTCGCACAAATGGACTACCAAATTGGTCAACCAATACCAAGTAGTGAATATTGTCCATTTAAAAAATCTCTCCATCCCTCACACACTCCTATCCCCCTAACTATATCTGTATTGATACCCCTCAATTTGTCCTTATTGGAAACATAAGTCTATTGGCAATGGAGATTAATTGTCTTCCTAATTGATTGGTTTTTTTAGACGTGTTTAGATCTGTGTAGGTCAATGCATAATTGTATTGAATAGATCAATTCTCCATTGACAGTTTCTTTTCACAAGCAATGCAATTCTTCAAATGTCTTAATAATTAACATTTTTTATCGCACAAATATATGCAAAATATGGGCCAAATTTATTTCTAATAAACCTTGCACACTTGTTCGGCGTACTCATTGCACCAAGGTGCAATTGCTAAGAGGGGTGAATAGATATATAAATATATCAACAAAAGATCAGGGTGATAGATTTTATTGAGCCTCCACTAAGGAACTTTACCTCAAAGATTGATAAGAATTATAAAGTTTGTCCAACATAAGTATCTTATACATATTTACACACACGTACATAGCTACATTCAGGTAAGACCTATGTCAATGTTTGCATGGGCCACTATCCAAATTGCATTGAAAAACTATGTATATAGATCAGGCCTAAGAATCTATCTCTATGTCTATGATATCATTATGTATTACACAATCAAATATAAAATTGCTTTGTAAGGAACCATACATATTATAATATTAATGTAAATCTCCTTATCAATGTTTGAAATGTATTGCAGTGTCTTACGTGGCATTTCATACATAAACTATTATTATTAAAATATTAAATTAAGCTTGTTGGTCCCACAACTAACATGAACATATTTATAATATTATATATCTTGATTAGAAACCACTTATCTTGATTATAAACCACTAAATAATCTATTCTAGTACTGACAAATTATGATTGAAGTGCGCATATATTTTACCTTGGGCATGATTCATCCTCCAGTTGGGCTGATTTGTCGATGACCCTGATCACTATAACAATCCCGAATTCTATGCCGCCACTACTATTGTTCCTTTCAAATGAGTTTTTAATGGTTGTATGAGGTCTAACTTGCCGCTTCTCGAATCGGCATTTTGTCAAACAATTGGTGCCAAACTCCATCCGCAAGCATTTAGTGTACATTACAAGAAGGGCATTGGTGACATTGGAATTTAACTCAAAACACTACGCAATGATGAAAGCGTGGATCGCCATGCCGTGTTCCAAGGCTCCAAGCACCCTGCATGGCTTAAACATGATGGGAAACATTAAAACATCTTCATGCATTTGCATTCTATAATAATTATACACTCAAAGGGTTGCCTCGTAATTGCCTTCCCTCACATATCTGCTCAGGGTTGCATTCGATGACTCTGTTCTTAGAGAACAGTACAAGGGTTTTTGTGCACCCACCATGACTAAGGTGTTTTAGAAGGAATACATCCCATGAAACACACTTGTTTGCTGCATTCCTGTAATCGCCATTAGCGAATTGACCTTCTTGCCTTGTAAGGGCATATTGCATTCCTGCAAAAGAATTCCCACCACCTTGACCTTTGCATTGGATATCAAACGCATTTCTTAGCGGATGGATCAGACAGGATCCGTAGTAGGTACTGGAAATCTATTGAAGAGGGGGCTAAGTTTAAAAAACATGCAGGTAGAAGAACATGAATCTACTTCTACGTCCATGATGAAAAATGGTAGCAAAATACAGAGAACTGGTAATGGATGAATGGTTCCAGCATTTAGCTCACAGCCTCGAGACTATGTATAGTCTTATTGTTTATCGTTTGTTGATCTAAAAATTCTCGCATGCTTAAAACCAATGATAGGAACTACTGAAACCTTTTGTTGTAGCTTGTGGCTCTAATGCATTTACTTCCTTGTTTGCTAGAAAAGAGTTTGTTGACCCAATTTTTTTTTAAACAAAGCTAATTGAAATTTCCTTCTCAATTGCTAAATCATTCTCAATGCTCTTCACAAAATCAATCAATACCCACCACATGGAATTTTGAAAGATAATGTATGATTTGTTGCATCTACCTTCTCTTCTTGTGCAACAAGTGGAACCCCTTTTGTCTTTTCTTTATTAATATTTTGGTGACACATGCTATCATTAAAAACCAATAACACATCTACTAGAATCTTTATCTTCATCTTGCTTTTTAGGTTCCTCTTGTTCTTGCTAATTGGTCTGTGCATTGTCTTCTTGTGACGATCCCCTCCCTCTTCCTCGGATTTCCATGTATACTTTCTTCCTCTAATAGTCACAACTCTTCATAATGTCTTCATAATGTATCTTTACTTTTTAATAAATTAATATAGTCTCATTAAAAAAGGGGACATTGGAGACTAACTCAAACATTCCAACCAAAAATATCTATTATCATTTGGCCACCGAAACATCCTTAAATTGAGGGACAAACAAATAAAGTTTGTCAGTAATACCTCAATCAGAATTCTCTTCATCCTTGTAATACATTGTAAACAACGACATTGAAGTATAGTTTTGAAAAAAAAGAAGTGACATAAAATTATAAATAGTACAGATTTGAGCATATGTTTTACATTTTTAACATTGAATATAATAATTTGAGGCATTCATAGAACTTACCAAGCAATGGAAAAATCAAAATGTATAGGGCGGGTCCTTAATATATATGCAAATCTTCTTCTTTCGAGAGTTTGCCTTCAATTGAATTCTAACCCTCGATCAGAAGCCTTAATCAAAATCCTCTTCATCCTCATTTTGTAATACCCCTTTCCAAATAAATAATAAACCCTTCAATTAAAAATAAAATTTTGAAAATTTTCTATTTCTCACAATTAAAAATAAAATTTTGAAAATTTTCTATTTCTCACTATTCTTCTACAACTCTAGTCAAACCTTTCAATGGAAATCATAGCTAAGCAACCCCAACATGTTTTGATTTTAAAGGATCGACTGCTTGGGAGATACATCATCGAGGTTGGGACTGATGATGATGGTAAATCTCTAGAAGCGTGGAAGCGTGGACATGTAGGCATCATGATAGAATGTGAACTATCTAATACCTCTGCATCATTTTCAGTACCCGCATCTATTAAAAAGCCCTTCTTTCCAACCCTTTGTTGCACGACCAAGGAAATCTTTGCACACAACTCCTCGACATTACTGACAATTTCCAAAGCAGTTAAAATTAATAGGGAGACACTAAGTAGAAGAAAAAAGTTGTAACACAGAATCACAAAGTCGTAATGGATTGAAAGCAAATGACCCAAACAAGACAAGCTAAGCCTTAATCCTTCGATGTGTTGAATTCGTGGCTTAATTTATACAATTTTAGGAGAGTTAATTATAATTTAGTTTAGTAGAATTATAATTAATTATGATTTTAATGATAATGTTACATATAATATAAATTATATTATTATATAATATATTTTATAAAAAAAAAATTATTTTTAAAATATATATATTATATTTTAAATATAATTATAAAATATTATAGAATATAATTATATTTAATACTTTGCATATAATATAAATTATATATTTATTCTATTTAATATAGTATAAATTATTGTTTAAAAAAAAATGATATCATGATTATATTTATATAATATATATTATTAAATCTATCTTTAGAATAATGTAATAATTATAATTATTGTTATATACATTATATTCTATAATAGAATTTTTTTGATAAAATGGTAGAACCACTAAATTTTTTATTAATAATATGACATAGCAAACAAGACCATTACAAAAGCCATTAACAAAGCCAATCTTAGAATTGTTGGCAAAGATACAAGATTAATAAAAAGATACAAGATTAATAAACAGATGAATTTATATATATTAAACATAAAATTTATCAAAGTATTATTAATTTATAATTAATAATTATAAGTAAAAAAAATTAATTTTTTAACATTTAATTTTTTTAGAATAATTAAATTTTTATTTTGCATTTAATAATTTATTTTTATTTGAAATGTTCATATGAAAACATGGATATCTTATATTATTTTAACTCTATTTTTAAATAGATGTTAGATATTTATATCTTCTTGTAATTTTAACCTCACTTTTTTTTTTACTTTCTTTTCTTCAATTCATTATTTGGTCAATTTATTTTTTATGTTTTAATAAATTATTAGTTATTGTTTAGTTGAAAGTATGTTTGAATATTTTTGGATGGAAAGTTCTATGTAGACATTAAAACTAATATATGTTTGTTTTATTTCATTTATTTTTATATTAATTTAAGCTACACAAGCTTATTTGTTCAAGTTGAACTACAAATACATATCCCTTTTTTATTATATGAATTTAAATTTTAATCTTTTGTATATAAATGATTATATAATTTAAAATATAAATTTTGTTTATATATTAAATTATTATTAATATATGTTATTTTCTATAATAAAAATTATAATTTTTTAAAATTTATATATTTATTTAAATAAATAATTTTGTACTATATTTGAAAATATATATTTATCAACATTATGAGATTTCCACAATCCATTTAAATTAATTATAATTAACTATGTTATTATTTTATAATATATATTTGATATTGAAATTATATGAATTAATTTAATTATAAATATAATTCATAATATCTAAATTATAATTTTTTTAAATTTATAATTAATATTATATATTTAACTTAAATTATAATCTAAATATTATTAATTAATGTTGTATATTTAACTTAAATTATAATCTAAATACTATTAATTTATAATTAATATTACATATTTAACTTAAATTATAATCTAAATATTATCAACATAATATTAATTATATAAATTAATATATAATTATATATATATTTTTTAATAAAATGTAATCCTAAGGTTAGGTTTCTCATACTATCTTAAATATGGAGCCATCATTAGGATTATGGTTAGAATCATTAGTTAGAATCATGATCAATGTCATGATTAGGATTATGGTTACGAGGGTTGATGATTATGGTTCAAATTTTGTTTAGG
>MU226127.1:197575-217439 GCA_018584345.1 Thuja plicata
AAAAGTGTGGTTCTCGGCACTGAGAATGTAATTATAAATCATTACCCGACACACTGTGTATTTTTATAAAAATTCATTCAGTCAAATTTATTTTATTTGCAAATAGCCATAAACCATCTATCGAATCGGACTCTAACTATAGTGCCGACATCGATATGAAGGTGAGGCCCTAATTTGGTACTCCACGGTTTCAACCATGTCGCTGGTAGGAAAACAAATTAGGGTCAGTTTGTCAAATAACTCAAATGCACAAAACTCTAGAAATCGCTGATTGTGCTTCAAGGGATGATGCCTATCGGGTTACATGCAGGAGGTCTACGCTCGTGGTGCAAGAAAGGTAGGGGAAGTTGGAACAGAGACTCTGTTCAACCCAGAAATCTTAGACTTGACCATTCTTAGCCCAGCAATCAATATACATGTTCAATATCTGACCGAGAACACCAAAGTGACTGAACAGTGCATGCATTCATGAAGACAAGTAATAGTGTATTTCTACAATAGAAACCGAAATACAGAGCAGTAATTCTAGTTGTTGAAAGTTGAGGAATAAAAAAAATGTGTAACAAGAAATGCTGTGAAGGAGAAAAGACAGAAGTAGGGAATCGAACAATGTAATACTTACCTCTCTGAACCAATGGGGATTCTGAGAAATTGGCCGTTGCATCTGACGGACCGAAACGAACAAGCTCTCGTAAGAATAGAAGACCAGGGGTTAGGGTTTTGAGAAAGGCACTCACGCGGACAAAGGAAATAATGTCGTTGGATGTGAAAACATTGGTATAAAAAGTGGATGTCAAAAATTATACAACACCCACGCGGACCCGACGACCTTTCAAAATTGGCATTCAGAAACTGGCATGCGAGCCCGATATTCTGATTCCACCTTTTCAAGTGGAAGATGGTATGCCCATTTTTTTGGCAAAATTGGCATACCAAAATTCCAATTCCATCCGTACATGTCGACCACAAACAATGGATTTCAAATTCTGAATTCGCAATTCAGGAATAACGGCCGATATGCTTGCGTCCAAACGGGCCCAAAAAGAAAATTTTTGGAATTATGAAATGGAAGCGCACAATATACAAAATTAGATTCAAGTTGAGTTATTTAGCTCATACAAACCAATGATGTATAGCAAAGAACAAGGAAAATGAGATATTAGATTCTTTTATACATGGTGCTTGGGATTGGCAATAACAACACCAGCCTCTTTCTTGCATGCATTCCCTTTGAAGAAGAAGATGACTCTGTACCATCCCCTATATTTGGAATCTTCTACTTCAGCTGACAGATCTGGGGCAGGAACAGGGATAGAATAGGGATGGGAATAGGGAAATTGATGAAGATACTGATGGAGGTGATGGAAGAGACGAGCTCGATGCAGATTCTTGAGAAAATGAAGGTCTTTTAGAAGGGATTCTTTACTGTAAAATTTCAAGGTTAGGACTAGGTGTATCTACACCATTGTTAGGGCTCGACGACAGTTCAGATCTTGCCATAAGTGGAGATTGAGTAGGGTGTGATAGTACACATTTGGTTGAATGTTATCATAAAAAGGTGTCGCAGTGGGTAAAAAAGAATGGTCACTTTCCACTTCCAAAGATGAAAATAGAGGTTTGGTATTTTTATGCTTGAGACTGGTTTCAGGGGTGTAAAATATTTTTTTCCATGTACAGACGTGAGCGATCTCACGGGGAAAGCCTATATCGACTAATTAGTTTGGTCTACATGTACTTTTGTTTTTTCATAAAAAAACAAATTATGCATTCTTGTGTGATACCAATTAAGGTAGCATTGTCGTGTCTACATTCCATACGTCCAAAACTCAGATGTGGAGAAAGGAGAATAACATATCTTTGAAGTATCGATGTAACACAAAGAAGAGGGAAATTTGATAGTTTAAATATTAGGATTCCCAAAAGAGGGTTGTTAGTAATAACTGAGAGGGGGGGTGAATCAGTGACCTCAAAAATATTCCAATCAATCAACCCAAAAACTTAGTACTACAATATTAAGCCTCTAGTTATCTTCAGTCCTATAAGATGTATGCCTTGAAATATACTTAATAAATAACTACTGCTCAGAGTTCTTTGTTAAACCTTATTCTCTATGTTTACCAGATAGCAGTCTTTCAATTTACTGAGTGACAGTAAATAGCTTAGTATATACCAATCAATCCAGATTAGTTATGTGTAATGAAAAACACTAAAGTAATGACTCATAAACACATTGACACATGGATTTTTAATGTGGAAACCATGTTAAGGGAAAAACCACTTGGGACCGGTAACCCAAAAATTTCACTCTTCTGAAGTGAGCTCGGTGAAGAGCCAACCCTGTTAAAGATCACAAACACACTGTTAGGTGTGACCTTGTTAGAGGATTTAAAAGATTAGTTTGTCACTTGATATCGGGCATCTCTATGCTATCTTTTATGACCAAACGCTGGTTTATGAAATGGTATCTGGCATCTCATGCTATCTTCATGATCAAACTTTTTGATACTCCTTGGGATGTATCTCAATATAGAAAGGATCTTTAAATCCTTCTCGGTTAAGAGACTTTCTGAATCAATGGTTAAAGTGAAACAATATGATCTGTTCACATATAAAACTTATACTTGCAGATTTTCAGATCTATTGTAAGCTTATTAAATCATTTTGACCAATATATATTTTCAATACCTTTACTCCACTTTTGTTTCTTCTCGGTGATACTATGCTCTATTGCTCGGTGTCCGCATAAATATTTATCTCTTTCCTAAGCTTGATCGATTAGGACTGTATGAAGTTGTTCTTCATTAGTTTCTCTCCAGCATCCTCTTTTTCATTCACTCCCCTTAATTCACAATGAATTAAGTTGTCTCTTTATAGACATGATATCACCATTTCTCTCTTCTTGATTTTCTTGATCTTGGCGTTATCCACAATCATAGCCCATCCTAATTTAAATCATAAATTTTGTTTTATCTTGTAGAAATCTTCTTGCCAACTGGACAAAATAGCTTTAAATCCTTTACTTATCTCTGGCTTTATCTTGTCGATGAAAATAATGATAACTGCCAGTTAAGTCTATATTTAGCTCTGCCAGCTAGATATTTTGTTATTTCTGAACTCCAGTTAAATTCGGTATTTTAACTCTTTGATAGCTTCGGTCAACACTCCAGTTCTCCCCGGGCTTCTCCGTCGGGGTTGTCTGTCCTTCGGGCTTCACTACAAAGTTCTTCTCATCGGTTAACACTATAATTTTGGCCATCATAAATGTTTATCATTCTACTCTTTAGTAATGCTTGTCGGTTTCTTTGCTCAGGCATCACTGTGACTTAACTTTCGGTGATCCTTTTCCATTGAGTTCCACTAGCCGTCGGTATTTGTAGTCACTTAGTGAATGCTTGTCTTTTATGCATTACTGAAAGCATAATATTTCTCTCTGATTCTCTGAAGTCTTTGACACTTTGAATATAACCAAAATTAGATTATATCAAGTTGACATCAATGACAATACAGTCCATTAACTGATTTAATGTCTTGCATTATCTTTCTGCATTTTGGTGATCAACTTAACATCTTCAAACATTCAATCAGTTACATGTCATCAATCTCTCCCTTTGGCATTGATGGCAACACACTACATTATCACACTATATTATTACTAATACAATATGAAATATAACAGTTTCATCAATCTTTCCTATTGTAACTATTACAAATGTGTGTCTCTCGGTAAGCTCATATAGCTTAGATTTGTTTCTTGCTGATTGGATCTTTTCAATCTTTTAATCCCTTCACTGGATAGATGTAGCAACTTTTGTTTTTTGTTTCTGATATGTGTTCTTCCTTGACTGTTCCTCTTCTTGATAATCCCTTTTTCCTTTGACAACAATCTCTCCCTTTGTTACTTCTCTCCCTTAGATGGATATTTCATATGTAATCAATCTCTCCCTTTGAATATTGATAACTCTTCCTTTTGATTCTTAGGAACTTCTCTTCATGGATACTGATATAATCTTTTCCTGATAATGAGATCATCTCTCCCTTATAATAATGAGAATCTCTCTCCCTTATTATAATGAGATAATCTCTCCCTTTGAAAACAATTCCAAACAATTCTTCTATATCATCTTCCATCCCTTTATGTAATATATTCCTTGAATTTCTCTATCCATCAACAATACAATGTCTCTGGTGTTCAGTGCAGATTTGTACCTTATTGTGTACATATGTATCTATTGATGTTCATCTCAGTGCTTGCATTAACATGAATGATCTTCTGATTGTATGTAGGTTGATGCATCCTTCTAGTCAGCTTATTGATCGATAGACAAGGGTTGTACCCCTAGTCTCTGTCTCAAGTACTCAAATGTATCTTTCGGTAATGGCTTGGTGAATATATCAACTAACTGTTCCTTTGATTAAACATATTTTTGTATCATCTCCTTTGCTTGCACTTCTTCTGTTAGATAGTGATATGTGATAGCAATATGCTTAGTCTTAGCATGCATGAATGGATTCTTAGAAATGTTAATTGCACTGGTATTATCACAATATATAATCACCGGTTCAAGAATCTTCGTATTCATAAATTCTAGCAACTGTTTGATCCATGCAATATTGGAGCAATTTGCAGCAGCAGCCACATACTCTACTTTAGCAGTAGATTGAGAGATGCATCCTTTCTTCTTGTTGATCCATGTGACAAGTCTGTCACCCATGAAGAATGCTCCTCCAGTTGTGCTCTTTCGGTCATCAATGTTTCCAACCCAATCAACATCTGTATAGACTTGTAGCTCAAATTTTCCTTCTCTTTTATACCATAAGCCATAGTCCTCGGTGTTCTTCAAATATCTCAGAATTCTCTTGACAACAGTCATATGTGAATCTTTGGGATTAGCAGAGAATCTTGCAACATTCCAACTCCATGTACTATATCTAGTCTGGTATGAACAACATACATTTGTTTTCCAATCATTGATCTATACAAGGTCTGATTTACCTCATTTGATTTGTCTTTTGTCATATTACATCCAGTAGCCATAGGTGTTCCAACTGGCTTGGAATCCTCCATCTTGAATATCTTCAACACTTCCTTGATGTATTTGGACTGATTGATATATATGCCTGCATCTTGTTGAAGAATCTGTAGACCAAGAAAGAATTTAATCTCCCTAAACATAGAAATTTTGAATTCTTTGCTCATTTCAGTAGCAAAGGATTTGCATAAAATTTCATTTCCCCCAAAAATGATATCATCAACAAATATTTCAGCAATCGGAATATTACTATCGGTATCTTCTTAAGTATAGATTGCTATTTCACTTGTTCTTACAAAATAAATGCTAATGAGATAGGAGTGAAGTATTTCATACCAGGCTCTAGGTGCTTGTTTCAATCCATACATGGATTTATGTAGTCTATATACCATGTTCCTCTTGTCTGTATTAACAAACCATTCTGGTTGTTCAATGTATACCTCTTCTTCTAGTATTCCATTTAGGAATGCAGATTTGACATCCATCTGGTATACCTTGAATCCTTTGAATGCAGCATAAGCAAGTAAGATTATTACTCATTCTAGTCTAGCAATGGGTGCAAAGGTTTCTCCATAATCAATACCTTCTTCTTGTGCATACCCCTTACATACTAATCTTGCTTTGTTTCTTGTGACTTCTCCATTCTCATTCAGCTTGTTTCTGAATATCCATTTGGTACTGATGACATTCTTGTCATCTGGTCTTGGTACTAGTGTCCATGTATTGTTCTTCTCAATTTGTTCTATTTCTTCATTCATAGCACTGACCCATTCTTCAATTTCAAGTACAATATTAACAGATTTAGGCTCAAAATCACAAAGTAAACATCTAGTTTTTGATGACTTACTTCTTGTTCTCATTCCATCCTTCTTATCTCTTGTGATTTGATTCTGTGGATGATGTCTTCTGACATACTTGGCAAGTTTTGGTTCAGCTCTTTGTCCATAATTTTGACCATCTTCTTGACCTTCATTCTGATCTCCATCGCTTGGTACATCATCTTGAGTATTATCCTGATTTTTGGTAATTGCAGCCTGATGCTCAGGTGCAATGTTCTGTTTCTCAGGAGTGATACATTATTTCTCAAGTAGAGTGTCAGGTTCAGTATAAACAAACCTGTTGTAGTCCTATGGTTCTCTTCTTCTTTTCTTATCATTCCTTTTTGCAAATTCATCTATCTTTACATTTGCACTTTCAATGATTTTGTTAGATGACTTGTTAAGACATTTATAAACCTTGCTTTTGGTGGAATACCCTAGAAAGATACCTTCATCACTTTTGGAGTCAAGCTTTTCATTTCAATCATCCTTCAAAATATAACATTGGCCACCAAAGATTCTGAAGTAACTTAAATTGGGTGTGTAACCATACCATCATAGGGTGTCTTCTTTGTGTCCTTCTTCAATTGTACTTTGTTCAATGTGTAGACAGTAGTATTGACAGCTTCCCTCCAGAAATTTTGAGTGATGCTCTTCTCAATCATCAGTTTTCTTCCACAGTCAACAATTGATTTGTTTCTCCTCTCAGCAATTTCATTTTGCTGTGGTGTTCTTGGTGTAGAAACCTATCTTTTAATTCCATGCTCATTATAGAAATTAGTGAACTCATCTAAAATAAATTCCCCTCCTCTATTTGACCTTAAGCATTTCAATTTCTTATCACTTTGTTTTTCTACCATAGTATTATACCATTTAAACATCTTGAATGCTTCTGATTTATCTTTTAAGAACATAACTGTCATCATTCTAGAATAATCATCAACAAAGAGAATTAAATACCTATCTCCATAGTAACTCTTTGTCCTCATGGGTCCACATAGATCAATATGGGCTAATTCAAGAATTGCATTAGATGTATGGATTTTACTCTTGAAACTAGACTTTTTCATCTTACCTTTTTGACAGTTCTTACACATGATATGCTCGGTCTTTGTCATGCTCGGTAAGCCTCTGATATTCCTTTTATTGCTTATCTTTATCATGATGTCAAAATTCACATGACACAATCTTTTGTGCCACAACCATATGTCTTCATTTCTAGCCATTAAACAAGTGGTGTTAATGTCATCAAGATAGAAAAGGTTACCTTTTTTTTGCTCACTAGTTCCAATCAACCTTCCTGATTCATTGAAGATCTTTTCCTTCTTATTCTCAAATGCTACTCAGTGACCTGTTTTTTTCAGTAGTGAAATACTTAATAGATTATAATTCAGTCTTTTTACCCAGTAAGCATTTTCAAATTTTATCAGGTTATTCAACATTATGGTTCCTTTACCTTCAACTGGACAACTTGTGTCATTACCCATTCTTACTGAACCACCATTATAGTATTCAAAAGTTTCAAACTTTCGCTTATCACCGGTCATGTGGTGAGTGCAGCCACTATCTATGATCCATAAATCATTCTTACTAACCTTAGATATGAGTGCATTTTCTATATACCTTTCTTCTTCTTCATCTGAATCATCCTTCATGGCTACAAATACCATCTCAATGTCTTCTTCAGATTCGGTGTCAGTATCATCAGTTCTGTTCTTAGCTAGGTAACAAGCTTTCTTTCCTTTGTCCTTGTAGTCTTGGGTATCTCTTCTTTCATATTGTCGGTTGCTTCGGTAATCTCTATTATCACCTCGGTCAAACTTTTTTTCATATGTTCTATCATTACTTTTGTCATCTTTTCTTCTATTTGGACATCTTGCAGGAAAGTGTCCAACCTCTCTACAATTAAAACATACAAGTGGTAATTTACCTTTGTATCTACCTTTGCCTCTCTTCAATCTTCTTGCCATTAGTGCTTCAATCTCATCAAGTCCTTTATCCTCATTATCACTATCACTATCATTCTTAATAGTGTGTCTATGACTTGAATTACTTATTTTCAAAGAATATTTGAATGCAGATTCTATAGATGGTAAGACACTATTATCAAAGTTATTCATCTCAAATGAAATTAGTCTACCAATCACACTATCTAGAGTAACTATATTGTTTGCAATTGCTCTCATTTCTTGAATAGAAGAAACTCTAATAGCATATACAGGCAGTAAGGTTCTTAAGATTTTACTTACCAATGTCTCCTCTTCAAGTACACCTCCAACTCCTCAGATAGCATTGACTACCTCTTTGATTCTGTAGCTATACTGAGTGATATTTTCTCCTTCTTTCATCCTTAGGTCATCAAACCTCCCTCTTAGGCTTTCTACCTTAGCTCTTAGTACATTAGCATCTCCTCCATGTACCAGCTTCAACTTATTCCACATTTTCTTTGCAGAGGTGCAGGTTTTGACATCTTCAAACTCAGCATCAGGGAGTGATGAGGCAAGTTCTATCATCATGCAATCATGCTCATACTTTCCTCTTAATTTATCAAGAGTATGAGGTCCTGTAGGCAATACATATTCAGTATCAAGGTGTTGAGTAACATCATTACCAATACCTGATAGGTGGAGTCATATTCTTCTTTGCCATGATGCAAAGTTGTCTTTATTCAACTTGGGCACATCTCGTTTGTTCATCTTGTGATCTTTTTCTTGAGCTGTTAAGCTCCCTTTCTAATCACACAAGCTCTGATACCAATTTTTAGTAATAACTGAGAGGGGGGGTGAATCAGTGGCCTCAAAATATTCCAATTAATCAACCTAAAAACTTAGTACCACAATATTAAGCCTCTAGTTATATTCAGTCCTATAATATGTATGCCTTCAAATATACTTAATAAATAACTACTGCTCGGAGTGCTTTGTTAAACCTTATTCTCTATGTTTACCGAATAGCAGTCTTTCAATTTACCGAATGACAGTAAATAGCTTAGTGTATACCGATCAATCCAGTTTATCTATGTGTAATGAAAAACACTAAAGTAATGACTCATAAACACATTGACACATGGATTTTTAACGTGGAAACCCTGTTAAGGGAAAAACCACTTGGGACTGGTAACCCAAAAGTTTCACTCTTCTAAAGTGAGCTCGGTGAAGAGCCAACCCTGTTAAAGGTTACAAACACGTTGTTAGGTGTGTCCTTGTTAGAGGATTTAAAAGATTATTTTGTCACTTGATATCAGGCATCTCTATGCTACCTTTTATGACCAAACCCTATTTTGTCAAATGGTTTCTGGCATCTCATGCTATCTTTGTGATCAAAATTTTTGATAATCCTTGGGATGTATCTCAATAAAGAAAGGATCTTTAAATCCTTCTCGATTAAGAGAATTTCTGAATCAATGGTTAAACTAAAAAAGTATGATCTGTTCACATATACAACTTATATTTGCATATTTTTAGATCTATTGTAACCTCATTAAACCATTATGATCAATATATCTTTTCAATACCTTTGCTCCACTTTTGTTTCTGCTCGGTGATGCTATGCTCTGTTGCTCGGTGTCCACATAAATCTTTAGCTATATCCTCAGCTTGATTGATCAGGACTATATAAATTTTTTCTTCATCATTTTCTCTCCAGCATCCTCTTTTTCATTCACTCCCCTTACTTCCCAATAAATTAAATTGTCTCTTTATAGACATGATATCACCATTTCTCTCTTCTTGATTTTCTTGATCTTGGCGTGATCCGCAATCTTAGACAATCCTGATTTAAAGCATAAATTCTATTTTATCTCGTAGAAATCTTCTTGACAACTGGAAAAAACAACTTTAAATCCTTTACTTATCTTTGGCTTTATCTTATCGATGAAAACAATGATAACTACTAGTTAAGTCTATATTTAGCTCTTCTAGCTAGATATTTTGTCATTTCAGAACTCCAGTTAACTTCGGTGTTGTAACTCTTTGATATCTTTGGTCAACACTCTAGTTCTCCTTGGGCTTCTATGTTGGGGGTTGTATGTCCTTCGGGCTTCACTGCAAAGTTCTTCTTGTTGTTTAACACTATAATTCTGGCTGTCAGTAATGCTTGTGATTTTGCTCTTCAGTAATGCTCGTCAGTTTCTTTTCTCGGGCATCATTGTGACTTAACTTTCGGTGACCTTTGTCCGTCAGGTTCCACTAGCCGTAGGTGTTGGTAGTCACTTAGTGAATGATTGTCTTTTATGCATTACTGAAAGCATAATATTTCTCTCTGATTCTCTGAAGTCTTTGACACTTTGAATATAACCAATTAGATTATATCAAGTTGACATCAATGACAATACAATCCATTAACTTATTTAATGTCTTGCATTATCTTTCTGCATTTCAGTGATCAACTTAACATCTTCAAACATTCAATCAGTTACATGTCATCAAGGGCGATTGAAGAAAATAATTGAGTTGGAATAAGTAGTGTATGTCAATATCATCCACCCATTTGACATTGAGTTGGTCATTATTTCCCAAAGTTTTGATGTGAATGTAGTTTTTGTAAGCATTGGATTGGATGAGAATGTAACTAGCAATTACACTTCGATAAGGTGCAATGGTTACACTGATAGGAAGATATACCTAAGTAATATATTAAAGGGTGGGGAGAAAAATTTAAGTAATTTTAATTTAATATAAGAGTCACTTTTTGAATTTTAGGTGACTCTACAACACCCCTAGGATCAAATGAATATCCAAGATTAATTCCACAAAGAATGACAAGATAATTGTATTAACATGCAAGAATGATATTATTGATAATAGAAATAATTAAAATGTACATAATGAGTATGCTAATATAGGCAAGACAATAAGAGACCGTGATAAGGGGTACACAAGTTATCTCCCCTACAAGGTGGAATCATGTGTCCACCAAAAGTGGATCATCCTCCATTGTAAAATGAAGTAGGTGCAACAATGTGGGGATGATAAGTGATAAATGCACTAAAGGTGGATCTCACACATAAAGTGGAATGAGATAACAACTATCACCACCTAAAGTGGATTTTCTCCTACACCATGTGCTAAAATAAAATGCAAACCCCTAAGTGTCTCATATGCAAACTACTATGCAATGCATTATCCAAAGTAAGCTTAAGTAAAGTATAACTAGTGAATATTTAATTACACCAACACCCCCCCTTAAGTGAAACTTGGGAGAATGAACTTAAACTCACAATGAAATATGGGTCTTGGCTACTAGGCCATGTTAGGTACCTATATACAATATGCAATGCAATACAATGAATGCAATCTATCGTAAATTGGAGAAAGGGAGAAAACAACATGGACAAAACTCCCCTCCAAAAAGAGAGATGAAAACACACAAGATGCATGGATGGATGGAGGACTCAAGACCCCCTACAACTACACACATCATGTATATATAAACAATTATCCTCTATAGGTAGGAAATAAGGAGACATGATATCCCCCCATAATGAAAAAGCTCCAATGCACCTCCAAACAAAACATAATCTAATGCCGACAAGCAACATGTCTCACCTTAGGAAGAAACAAATAAATCATATGATGAAGAATTCAATCCATGTAGAAATGGAAGGAGGAAGGAACTCTCTAAGTATGCATCTTTGAAGACTACTAGGTATCTCCAAGATCAAAGAATCTATCACACCATTGTGATAAAGAAAGACCAAGATACGTGAAAAACTGAGGGAAGGAGAAGAATCAGTAATTCCAATCTCTAAAGAAGTTGAAGAAGTATCTCCAGCTCCAATTGTGATGAAGTTTTCATCAAAGAGTAGAGAAAACCCATCAAGTATGTCTCCCAAATCTACAATATGAGACCCAACAAACAATGTTGAAATGTCATCCAAGTAGTCATCCCATATTGCAATATCTGAAGCACTATGATCATCTTGCTGAAGAGTATAACTCATGTCCGATGAAGAAGGATGTGGAGGAGTAGGAAGCTCAACACTTGTCTCAAGAACACAATGATTCAAGTGTCCAAAAATATCATCACATACATAATTCACCCTTGGTAGAAGGGTGGGTACATCATGAACATCATCACCAACAAAATTTGAAAAGGAATATAAGCGTTATGCATGATCAACAAATCCAATAGCTATGAAATATCTAGTCTCCATGTCCCTAATGTAGACATAATCAGAAGTGAAATAAACAATTTTACCTTGATTTAATAAATAGAAAGGATATTAGTGGTCAATGATGGTACACAAAGAAAATCATTAAATTTACCCTCTGGAATATCAATAGAACCCTTCCCGCAAGCCTTCATGTATGTGTTATTACCCATTAATATATGAGGAGAATTACAAGGCTCAATAGAAGAGAAAATATTTGTAGAAGATGTCATATGATGTGAAGCACCTAAATCAAGAAGTCATTTACCTTGCTCGAGATGTGTTGAATCCATGAGTGGTTTCTCTTTCCCTTTATCCTTAGTTGATGGCGTAGATGGAGAATCTGCAAAATTTCATGAAGATGAAGGAGGAGACACTGATGAGGGCAACCTAATATTTTTCTTTTGAAGAATGTGAGTGAGCTCATCAATCTTCTTATGGAAACATTTATGCTCATCATGTCCTTCCTTTTTACAATATGGACATTTTACCCTCTTCCTTCTAGATGATTCCTCTCTTGAAGAGGACTTGGAGTTAGAAGTATGTTTTGAAGGTGAATCATCACCTTTCTCATGATTCTTAGGGTCCTTATGTTGCTTCTTTCCTTTTCAATTGGAAGCCTTTGGAGTGGGGTCATTTGCAAGAAGTGCATGATACTTTGAAGACTTCAATTGATCTATGTGCTCCAATTTTGTGTATTCCCTTGTGATTTTAGCTACAAATTCATCAAGAGAAGGCATTTTGTATGCACTACCAAGAGCACCCATAGTAGCATAGAATGTAGAAACAAAAATTTAATATTTAGGACCTAGATTGGTAAGAATAGATAAGATAAATTGTTCATCCTCTTTAGTAATCCCACAATTAGAAAGCTTCAATCTAATAGAATTGAACTTAGAGAACTTTTTTTGAATATTGTCAAAATCACTAGGATTTAGAATTATTAGCTCATTCTCCAATCTAAATTTTATCATTCTATCTACCTTACCAAAAATTCCCTCCATGGTATTCCGAAGATCACGAGGATGTGTGCAAGATGCAATATGATATCTCAAATATGGAGAGATGGATAATCTAAGAATGCTAAGAGCTTTATCCTTCCATTTAAACCATTCTCTCCTTGAACTACAACACATGTGTCTGGTTCTAGATCCTAACCAAAGGTCATTCTATGATATCCCACTTGCAATAAGTGATCCTCTATTGATTTTTTATATTCATTATAGTTATATGGAGTGAGGAGAAAAACTTTTGAAAATTGCATAATATAACCAAAGAATGAAAGAAAATAATTGTTAACTCCTTTGAATCATTGATACAAATAAGAAAACTAAAATTGAAGGATTAACCAAGTGCTATATAGGCCCAAAATTACCTATTATTGAAAGTGATATTTCCACTCCAAAACACTGCAAACTGATAGAAAATATGGAAATTAGACAAAAAATCATGCACTTTCAAAAAAATGGCACCTGCAAATGTTACCATATGAGGCCAAACAAAGCTCTAGAAGTTGTAAAAAGTAGGATTAGACAAGTACAATCATGAAATACTATGATTTATGGTTAATATGGCCACCAAAATCAGAAAATAATGCCACCAGAGGAAAATTTAGGAAAATCTACCCCTAAGAAAAAATAATTCTCGAAAAATAACATAATATGAGCAAGATATGACCCTTTGAAATTAGAGTGCAAAATCAAAAACCTCAATGGTCAAGGCACGAAATTCAAACCCTGTGATGATGTCAGAAAACTCACTGATTAAATTTGACAGTTGTATGGTCATCACCACAAAAATCTAATTACCATATTTAACGTGCAAATACCTATGAAATTTAGGATAGTGACAATCTGCATGAGGAAAAAATAGGGCTAACAGTACGGATAAGCTAACTGGTCACTGACTGGGTTTGGCATACAACTGATGCTTAAATACCCTTTGTAGGGTCATTATGTGGATCAGATGCTTTGCTTCTAGGTGAGTGTGCTCGTCCTTCAATTTCTTGTCAACACATCATTTGTTGAATGATGCATCAATTTCCTCTTGACAAAGATCTTCAATTTTGCAATGTATAAATGTATGCACATCATCATTCAGAATTATTCATGCAGCGATAAATGATAACACTCCCATCATATATTTTTCAAATGCTATCATTGGGGGTATCTTGTGCTTAGTAGTAACATATTATGTATCCTTACCCAGTGTGGATCTCTAGACTCTCGGTGCCATAACTTCTCAAGATAGGTTAAACATGATCTAGGACATGCTCGACTCAATATTACTTCATAAATGTAGCTCGGTAATATAAATTTTCCATAAATGCTCTCAAAATTTCTTAAATTGATTCAAAAATACCTTCTCGTATAGTTCAGTGGATGCCAAAAATGATTGCCTGAAACATGCTCAAATGCTCTCATAAATGGTAAGTCCAAATGAACTACAAACTTCCATATTTATAGATTTCCCTCGATTAGGGTTTTCAAGGGATATTAGGTTTTGCAATAAATGCTTTGTTGAGTCCATTTTGTCTTATTCAGCGACTATATAGTGACTTTACTTAACCGAATAAAACAAAATAGCTACACATAATACTTCAAACTCAAAACTTACCCAGATGCATCTTAATATGCTAATATGGATCTCAAATCTAATATTTTAGAAATGAAATAAGAATTCAATAGGTTTCCAGTCCCTACATACCTCTCACCAATTAGGTGGATTTTGGTACAACCAAATCGGTAGAGATGGTGCAGTTTGTGCTTCCGGATCATGTTCCTTCATCCTGAGTCTTTTTCCTCCATGTCTTGTTCATTTGATCTCAGATTTCCTCAACAGTAGTAGGAGATTTCACTTAAAATTCATCTCCACTTGGTGCATCACCTCGGTCTCTAAAATTCCTCGCAAGGTGTTCTACCTTATGAAAATGAAAACATCTCAAGTCAGGAGTTCTCCAAGCTCTTTTTTTGTTCCTTTCGTGCATCAACAAGCAGTTTGAATAATGTGTCCATACCTTCCATAGGATAAACATGAGATTCATGTGTTATAGTACCATGATATAGAAATACCTTCTCTGTTGGTTTTAGCATTCTCTTGATTAGGCTTCCAGTTGTCATTCCTTTTCTTCATTCTGCATTCTTCGGCTTTGTGTCCAAACTTGTTACAATTCTTGCAGTATCCATCAAACTTAGATTTCCTTGTATTGTTGAGAAAATTAGTTATGTATTCAAATGCTTGATGTCCATACCTATTGCATCTAAAACAATAACCATCAAACTTAAATATACTCAGTGATTTAACTTTCCTTCTCCTGCAGACATCAGTAGTATGTCCAGGCTTCCCACAGTAATTTCAACTTTGCTTCTTTTGCCTCAGTGGGGATGCAGTACTTTCATCTCTTTATGCTTTTGATGATTCTCCTTTCTCGGTAGTGCTTTCCTCTTTGTATCCAAAGCCTATTTTGTCATTTCTTTGTTTTTGATTCTTAAATTGTTGATCCAGAAAGTTTACTTCTTCATTTATTTTCAGTATTGCATTAGCATCTTTCTCGGCTTTCAATATTTGTTCCATTCTTTCATTTTCAGCTTTCAGTGCTTGATTCTCAAATTATTTTCTGGTAATGTCTTTATTTTCACTTAGAAGTTGATTGGTTTAGTGAACTTGTGTCATTCTCGTGATCACATTATCTTTTTCCAGTAGCTTCATCTCAACTTGTCTTTTGTCATCTTCTGTCATTTTCTTTTCATCTTCAACAATCCTTTTTCCTTCAATCAACTTGGTCATCCTTATCATGTTAGTTTTAAGATCAACCTTCATTAGGTCCAACTTCTCGGTAAGTGTATCATTCTTTTCCAGTAACCCTTTTATAGTTGTTTCAGATTCATCAGTAACACTTCCTTTAGATGTTGTTTCATGTATGTCAACTTGTTCTTGTGTAAACTTTAGTTCATCATAAATTCTCAGTCTAGTCCTTAGAGATCTTTCAAGTTTCTTCTTCAAATTAATGATTAACTCTCTTGCATCCTTCAATTTAGATTCAAGACCATTAAATCTTTTATATTTCATATAAATTTCCATGACCAGGATCTTTAACTCTCAAGTGGTCAAACCTTATAACTCAAGAGTAACTTCTTTGAGACCAATTGTTTGAATAATGTATGGAAAGTAAGGAACGAGAGGGGAGGAGTGATTCAGTCCTTATAAAAATTTTATGTTAATACCTTAACTGATTAACCACAAACTTGTTGTACTATGTTTACCGATGCCTTTGCATTGAAATTAAAATAATGTAAAGTATTTAATTTGAAACATTAAAACCATAACAAATAAACTCATAACACAGTGATTTGGTTACGCAGGAATCCTTGGTTAGAGGACAAAACTGCGGTGGGGATGACACCCACAACTTTCACTAAAATTGCACTATGAAAGGTTGCTCAGTTAGAGATACAAAGGTTTGCTACTTCTGACAGCTTACTCGGTTAAGAGTATACAAGAGTTATTAGGTCTACCTGAATAGAGGGTTTTAGAATCTCTACACTTTGAGATGTACCCTATTAAAGGATTTACAATAACAAGATCTGTTAGGATACCCGGTGTTGGGATTTAACCACCACAGTACAATAGTACTTAAAATATAACATGTCTTCTATAATTTGCATCAAATAAAATGTTGATTCAGAATCTGTGTGCTCTGATATGTGTTACCTTAATTCTGATCTCTGTAACACTTCATTGTTCTACTCTGTTCTAGCTAAATCTCCTCACTACTGCTCTGCTCTGTGTTATTCACCTTAATACTTCAATAACAACATTAACTCCTTCATTAACTTCATTCACAACTTCAACATCAACAACAACTTCATCTTCTGAATTCATCCTTAATAAATATGAAGTTTTATCCTCTTAATCCATTGAGTTAGTCACCAAACGATTATCCTGAACCGTTCGATCTTCTTTCTCGCTCGGTGACCGTGTCACATTTACCTCGGTATTAGGTGTTGTTCTTGGATATACAAAACTCCCATTAACCATTTGATTTGTGCCTTAGATCTTCATCCTGAATTATCTCGATCGTTGATCGTGTAACCAACTATTATTAACACTTGTAGTAATGTAATTAATGTAGCAACAATGCATTAAATGCGTCCTTATCACTTTTGAATTAATTGTTTGGATCGGTTAAATACTCCTCCTTACTCGGTTGAGTGATCTCTCATTTCTCGGTAACTAGTAACTCAGTGTACTATATCCACTCGGTCACAAAATATGCTCGATATACTTAGTTCTTACTTCTTTTCTTTACCGACTGCATAATTCTTTTTGTCTTGATCGACTGCCTTGGTATGTATTACTGACTAGTCCTTTATAAAACTTTCTCTATTCACCGATTGTTTTCTCCATGATCTATGACTTTGAAAAAGCTAATTAGAACAAAAATAACATACAGAGGTAACATGCATTTCTTAAATTTGCACCCATATTTACACCCATACCTATATGGATATGACAATTTCTTTAAACTGGTTTTATCTAATGTTTTTTTTTTTAAAGTAAAACTGAATATACCACTGAATATATTTATTTAGTAAAACTAGTTCAAGAGCTCTGTCAGGAAAGAGCCAGTAAGAAAACCCAACTTCATAACTCGATAAAAAAGATATAATGATAGTATAACTAATTCCCTATTACAGAAATGACCTAAGTCATTGTTTTCAAAGTTCACTAACCACTAACCATGCTATTCAATAACTACTAACCATGCTCAACAACTTGATACATTACAATATTAAGTAGTGGTTACCCAAAAGTTAGCTTTTTAGCACCTCAAAATATGTCATTGAAAAGAAGTGGTCACTAATAAATAACCATGCTCAACAGCTTAATACATATATGATGGGGAGGTCACCTTACTCTCCTAGACTCCTACTCTTTCTTAGGAATCTCCCATTGAACCCTATTTACTTCAGGATCCTCTAGACTCACACTTGAGCCTCTTTAGGGTTACTCACATACCTTGACTAGAATGATTTCTATGCTCCCTCTCTCCTAGGTTTCCTACCCACCGAAATACTTCACTCTCTACCTTATCTTCCTCTCCATGACTGAATAAAGTCAGTCATTCTCTTTCTCCTGCTATCTCTCTCTCCTACAAGTTCTCTAGCCGGACCATTTAGCTTGCCTAGGACTTGTTTGCAATTCTGACTAGCCTCTTCTCAATCCCAAACATAGAAATAGAAGTAAAATAAATGAGGGATGCTTCTTGACAGTCACACTCCATAGGATGGATTATAAGAGTCAAAAACCATCCATGAGACCTGACTGAATTCAAAATCCTACTCTACAGAAGTCTGCACACAAAAGAAGCACACACAGAAAACACAGGAAACTATATCTTTATTGAAAACCAGAAATTACAATGCAAATTGAAATCTTCTCTGCTAGTCTTCCCAGTCTGTCACTTCTCCAACCTCTCCAACCTGGTTCTTTTCTTCATTTTATATCTCGGCCTATTCTTGATTTGTAACCGTTTCTAGGTTACCTGCCGTCTGAAGATTCTAACTGCCTCGGCTCTTCATCTTCTTCCTGTAACTGTCACCAAGATCTTCCTCTGCATGGTTTCCAACGTGGACATCAATTTCCTTCGTGTCACTGACTTTTTCAATTCCCTCTGCGATGTTGACAAGTCAACATATCTTCTTCACTCTAACTGTTAGTCACAATGTCACGAGTCCCAATAGCCATGTATGCCGATCTTGCAAAACGTTGTTGTCGCGTTATCGCAAGACTGAGTAACTTAACCATCTTTTATCCTACGATCCTGTGACCCACTGTTACTTAACTGCATGTTGTCCTGCAATCACGCGACACATGGTCATCTCATTGTCGCTGCACTTATTCTCTTACCCGCCGATTGCCTCGCGACTTGGCGATACACTGTGCGACAAGCCTTGTCGTGTCATTGCAAGCTATTCCAAGTTAACTGCTGAGCATCTGCCAACTTTGCAATTACCTTTGTCGCTTCATCACAAGCTGTTTCAAGTTAACCGCTGAGCATCTGTCGACTTTGCGATTACCTTTGTCGCTTCATCGCAAGTTGTTTCATGTTAACCATCTTGCATCTGTCAACTTCATGATAACCATTGTCGCTTAATCGCTAACAGTTTCATGTTAACCGTCTTGCATCTGCCGACTGTGCGATAAGCCTTTGTCATGTAATCACAGACTGTTTCATCTAACCACTGATCATCTCCCGACTTGGTGACCAGCCTTTGTCATTTCATCGCAGACAGTTTGATGCTAACTGCTGATCATCTCCCAACTTCGCGACTGGCCTTTGTCGTGTAATCGTAGACTGTTTGATGCTAACCGTCGATCATCTCCCGACTGCGCGACTAGCCCGCTCTTGTGCTAGGAGTTAAGAACTGTGAATGTTTAGGAAAAAGACTGACTGCTGACTGTGATCTTCTCCCAGACCACCATTTCTAAATGGCTAGGGCTTCAGAGCTAAAACCCTAGGGTGCTCTGCACCATACTCCCCCCTCTGCGAAGGAAGAATTTAGTTTGAACTAGTCGGCAGTAATGCCGAACTAATTCCTTGTTTTCTGCAGTCTTCTTCGTCCATCCATGTCGCTTCTTCTTCTGGTAACCCTAACCATTTGACAAGGTATTCTCTGTATACCCTTCGTCGAGTTGTCTTCTGAACTTGTGAATCTAGGATTTTCTCTTCTTGCACCTTGGACTTAGCTTTCACCGGTATATCCTGAACATCTTTTCCTATTTCCATCTGCTGAGTACTCTCAGGTATCACTGGTCCTCTGTATGGAATAAGATCCTGCACATTAAACACAGGTGATATATCC
>MU226127.1:221640-237181 GCA_018584345.1 Thuja plicata
ATTTCTCTCCTTCTTCTCATTCACCTCTTTAGCCAATTCTACATTTGTCACCATGGCTGATTCTCCTACTGATTCCTCAGTACTTTGAAACATCTACAAATTTCAAACCCAAATCTTTAACTGGGCTATGATACCAATCGGATGGGGAGGTCACCTTACTCTCCTAGACTCCTACTCTTTCTTAGGAATCTCCCGTTGGACCCTATTTACTTCAGGATCCTCTAGACTCACACTTGAGCCTCTTCAGGGTTACTCACAGACCCTGACTAGAAGGATTTCTATGCTCCCTCTCTCCTAGGTTTCCTACCCACCAAAATACTTCACTCTCTACCTTATCTTCCTCTCCATGACTGAATAAAGTCAGTCATGCTCTTTCTCCTGCTATCTCTCTCTCTCCTACAAGTTCTCTAGCTGGACCATTTAGCTCACCTAGGACTTGTTTGCAATTCTGACTAGCCTCTTCTCAATCCCAAACACAGAAAAAGAAATAAAATACATGAGGGATGCTTCTTGACAGTCACACTCCATAGGATGGATTATAAGAGTCAAAAAGCATCCATGAGACCTGACTGAATTCAAAATCCTACTCTACAGAAGTCTGCACACAAAAGAAGCACACACAGAAAACACAAGAAACTATATCTTTATTGAAAACTAGAAATTACAATGCAAATTGAAATCTTCTCTGCTATTCTTCCCAGTCTCTCACTTCTCCAACCTCTCCAACCTGGTTCTTTTCTTCATTTTATATCTCAGCCTGTTCTTGATTTGTAACCGTTTATAGGTTACCTGCCGTCTGAAGATTCTAACTGCCTCGGCTCTTCATCTTCTTCCTGTAACTGTCACCAAGATCTTCCTCTGCATGGTTGCCAACATGGACATCATTTTCCTCCGTGTCACTGACTTTTTCAATTCCCTCTGCGATGTTGACAAGTCAACATATCTTCTTCACTCTGACTGTTAGTCGCAATGTCGCGAGTCCCAATAGCCATGTCTACCGATCTTGCAAAATGTTGTTGTCGCGTTATCACAAGACTAAGTAACTTAACCGTCTTTTATCCTATGATCCTGCGACCCACTGTTACTTAACCGCCTGTTGTCCTGCGATCATGCGACACACGGTCATCTCATTGTCGCCGCACTTATTCTCTTAACCACCGATTGCCTCGCGACTTGGCGATACACTGTCGTCGCATTTTCGCCATATCTCTTAACTTAACCATCGATCTCTGCCGACTGTGCGACAAGCCTTGTCACATCATCGCAAGTTGTTCCAAGTTAACTGCTGAGCATCTGCCGACTTTGCAATTACCTTTGTCGCTTCATCGCAAGCCGTTTCAAGTTAACCGTTGAGCATCTGTCGACTTCGCGATTACCTTTGTCGCTTCATCACAAGCTGTTTCATGTTAACCGTCTTGCATCTGTCGACTTCGCGATAACCATTGTCGCTTAATCGCTAACAGTTTCATGTTAACCGTCTTGCATCTGCCGACTGTGCGATAAGCCTTTGTCGTGTAATCGCAGACTGTTTCATCTAACCGCTGATCATCTCTCGACTTGGCACCAGCCTTTATCGTGTCATCACAGACAGTTTGATGCTAATCGCCGATCATCTCCTGACTTCGTGACTGGCCTTTGTCATGTAATCACAGACTGTTTGATGCTAACCGCCGATCATCTCCCGACTGCGCGACTAGCCCGCTCTTGTGCTAGGAGTTAAGAACTGTGAATGTTTAGGGAAAAGACTGACTGTTGACTGTGATTTGCTCCCAGACCACCATTTCTAAATGACTAGGGCTTTAGAGCTAAAACCCTAGGGTGCTCTGCACCAATATACAATAGACTTTATCGATTTACCAAAATGCCACCCTTTCTGACCACTAAATTTTCATGAAATGAATCCCACCAAAAATTGTGTTGGCAAAATTTTGTAATCGGGCGTCAGGATACATCGTACTATTTGAAACCCTAATTTACTGTGCAACCGCTCGAGGCTTCCATTACCACTGTAATTTTGATATGCCTTAGCTTTGAAAAATGACACTACTTCATCCATCAAAGAGGATCAAAATTACAAAATTGCCCAATTTATTGCTTTATTCTTCCATGGCATCAAAATATGAGGATGCATGATCTGGTTGAGTTCGCGGGGACCATCCCCAGTTGTTTGCATTCCAACCATCATCATTGTGAGATTGACTGTTGTTGGCCCATCCCGAATCTTGGGTAGCTTGCGGCCATGAATTTTGTGTCTGGTCGGAGAGAACTTGAGCCCAGCTCACTTCACATTGCAAATGGCTGTGAATAATGGGAGTTGTGACTATTGTTGAGTCTCTTTCTTGACCCCTGGGTGCTGAATCCTCTACAAAGTAATCCTCCTCAAGTAACTTAAGTAGCACTTCTACCACCATGTAGATTTTTTCTTCCCAACCAAAGTCCATTATCGACCCTGAGGTTTGCATTGCGTCCTTTAGTTGGCGAATGTTCTGGGCTTCCAGTGCCCTTTTTACATTGTCATATATAACCATTACAACATGATTAGAAAGGAGTGCATGCCTTGGAAATAGACCGCCTACTAGTTCCTACCCTGTCCATAGATCATATTTTTGCATAGCTTTTTGAAGTTTGTTTTCATCCCAGTACTTGAGAATGACAACATTATGTGCTAACTTTACTAGTAATTCAACCGATTGCATCAAGTCCATGGCATTTTAAAAGAAGATAGAGACCAATTGTGAAGGATAGAGAAATTTCTTTGTGCGCATCTCTATGTTTTCATAGCCAATGATCATTTTAACTGCAGACCTAGTAATTGTAGAGTGCAAGATAAACATACCGTCCAACACTGAATCTCCAATGTGACAAGGTAGGGCTTCTTCTTCGTCTGGTGATGGAATGGAGATTCTATAGTTCTTGGGAAGGATTTCGGTGATAAGTAGCACATTTCCCGCAGAGTGTACAGTCCATGTTTTGTAGAACCATTACCATTTTTTTCCACTTGCCAAGAATTTAAGTTGCTACGTTTTGATGAATTTGGGGTTTTAAGATATTACACAGAGAATAACGATACACATACTTCACAATTCGTGTAAAAGATCATTCAATTTCCCTGTTAATAAAACTTTACCATGTGTCCCTTGGCCATGTGAATACTTTGATATTTTGAACACCTCTCTGTTTAATCATTAATTGAATGTACTATACAGGTTCAAAAATAAGTTTGCTGGTGCCACTTGATCTCCACAGGCCGGTGACGTGCTTGTTTCATGATTTGCGTTCTGCAATATTTTTCCTCTTCCCACATGTTAATTTGTGATATTTATATGTTAATCACCTTGTAGTCATTACTTAGCATAAATTCCATGTACTTGCACTCCTCGGTGATCGGTATTAAGGTATGTTTGCAATCTCACATTGATACGACAAATAAGGTAAGATGATATCAGCTTGTCACATAGCTCATTTTACTTAATTATTCCACATTCCCAATGACTATCTCTTCTATTTAAATAAATGTTTTATCTGTGTTCACCACCCATTGCAATTTAGGCCAATTTTCTGCAATGTTACTAGCATTTGTGTCCATTATTTCTATGTCATCACAACCCATATTTGATAGTAGATCCACTACTTTGTTTCCTTCCCTAAGTGTGTGTGAGATTGTTAGATTGGGGAAGCTGTCTAACATGTGCCATATTTGTGTTAAAATGTATTCCAACTTCCATCTCTTTGATTCCCTTTTAACACATGCATTAATTATTACCTATGAGTCTCCTTCTACTTGTATGTTCTTAATCCCGCATTGTTTTGCCAAGATAAGACCTGCCATCATTGCATGAGCTTCTGCAGTATTGTTTGTCCTTGTTGGTAATTGGGAGGCAGTACATGCCAATAGATTCCCCTTCAAATCCATGATACAAGCACCCAATCCTGATTTTCCAGGGTTTCCCCGAGAAGCTCCATAAAAATTCATTTTCATGTTATGAGGCAGAGGGGGTTGCCACCGAATAATTGATTGATCTACCTATCCAGAAGACTTTTTTAAATTTTCCCAACCCGTGGGAATACTAAGTCTATCCTAGTTTTTCAATATTGAAGTGTCCCATGTTGTCAAGATAGGATTAAAACCACATCTATATATGCTTGCATTAACAACCTCAGATATTGACTTCTCTATTGTTTCCAGCACTTTGTCCAAACTTGAGGTTTCATTTCTAAATATCCTTTTATTACGTTCCCAACATATTGACCAGATTATTAAAGATGGAGTACATTTCCAGATGTTTGCAAAAATTGAATCGTGATGTAATTCTGCCCAAGATTCAAATAGATCCCACAATTTATTAGGCAGTGGGGTACAATAACCAAGTTTGTTGAGGACAAATAACCAACACTATTGTGCAAAAGTGCATTGAAATAACAATTGATCCCCTATCTCAGTCATGTCTTTGCATAGAGGGAATTGAAAGGCTTGAGTAATGCAGAATTTTTCCAGCCTATCACTTGTAAGGATTCTCTAGTTCAATGCAAGCCATGAGAAGCATCCTGCTTTAGGCAGAGTAGCTTGATTCCAGCAAAAGTGATATGCTGGGGAGGGTACATTTTGCAGTTCCACCTGTTGCAGAATTTTGTACCCTTCTCTAATAGAATATTTACCATCCTTTGTTGGAGCCCAGACTAGCTTATCTTCCTTATCTAAGTAATATGCTTGTCTTTCTGTGAAGATTTTGCGAAGTAGTTCAGTATTTTGTCTTGTAAGATGCAATTCATCCGGGTCTTTCCATTGTACTTTTTCTAAGAACAAGTTGACAGCTGATACAAAGTCTTTAAGGTATCTCCCTCATTCATGTTCTGTTGTAATGATAATTTCTTGAGGAACAATTGGTGATAAGAGAATGGGCAGTCCATTCCAAGAATCCCTCCAAAATTTGATGTTTGACCCGTTATTAACTTCCATTGTAACATAGTTGTATATTGTTTCTCTTGAGGTCATCATGAAGTCCCAAATCGCTGACCCTTTGGGTGAATCTGAAATGGTGAGGATTCGGATTGGATTATCACTGTCAAGGTATTTTTGCTGCATGATCTGACACCATTTATTATGCAATTTTTTGTACATCTGCCATACTAATTTCCCTCCAAATGCTTTGTTATGGATTATTAAATCATGAACTCCTGCCCCTCTGAATTTTGAGCCTTTTGCCATATCTTTTAGTGAGATCAGAGGTATCTTTTTCTCCCCACTCATGTTTGCTGTCCAAAGGAATCCTTTGATCAATTTTTGTGTTTGGTTTTAACTAATGTTATATTACCCTACACTAATTTTTTTTACTTCCACACACAACTGAAAGCATTTATCTGTTTCCTCCTTACAACTATACTACACCTAAAGGTTGTTATTTCTTGTACTTATTTATTTTATCCAAAGTTAATATAAATTGCATAGTCTAGTTGCTCCATACATGAACACTGCAATAACTATCTTATTCTATTATTTTACTCACAACAAAACATAACACACATGAGAATAAAAAAACAACATTCACATAGGGAAACTATAAACATTTTCCACTGCTTCTAACCTTGTAACAAATATGTGCTTAATATATGCATTAATTCCTACCCAAGCCGCGTGAGTGGGTGTGCAACGACGAAGAGCTATTTTAGTGCCATAGATTCCCTATAATAGTTGCAGTCTCAAAATAACTACATCCAAACTTAACATGAAACAAAACTACATAACAAAAACTAAGTGTACATCCAAAGAATATTGATACCATGGATTTGATGGGTGTGTAGGTAGTCTGGAATGCAACCAAAGCTTCTAGAGTCCAGGTGCCTTGGATATAGACTGAGCTTTTTCTTTCTCAACTTTAATACTCAATATTCTTTCCATTGAAATCAAAAAATACTCATCGTTGTTCACTCCATATTGTTTAAAAGGAATAATTAAAATGAATAGAGAATGTTAATATTATTTGTGAATGTCAGTAAGACAGTACAAAGATGATAAAGTATTTCTGGAAAAGACACGTCCACATTTGAGTGCACTAAACAACAGTAGCAGAATGAGCAACACAACCAAAATCTTCTACAACACAAACAATAACAAAACACAAAAAAGACATCAAAAAGAAGATACTGACTATTTGTGAAAAGAACAAGGAATGAAATTAATGATTAGTGAATCTCCATGGCAAGTAATGAATGTTAATGGTGATTTTCCACTGACATAATCATATAAATATGATACAAGCACTTAGCTAATTTAAAAAACCCTCTTTCCTTTACATTTTTTTTTCACGTAGAAACCAAAGACTTGTATACAATTCCTAGAATATAATAAAACTAACCATTGTATTTTTTGTTGTCTAATTTAAAATATATGTGTTTGTTTCTCTATTTTTATTCTACTCACAAAAAAACATAATACGGGTGAGGAAAAACAAAAAACAACATTCACATAGGGGAACCATCAATGTTTTTCACCATTTCTAACTTTCTAACAGAATTGTTCGTAGGCTATGCATTAGTAGCTGCCAAAGCCTCCTGAGTTGGTGTGCAACGACAAAGATTTTTTTTTCTCAAAATAGCTACACCCAAACATAGCATAAAAAAGAACTACATACTGATAACTGAGTGCGCATCCAAGACACCTTGATCCTATAGATTTGATGGGTATGTAGGTATCCTGGAAAGCAACCAAAGCTTCCAGAGTCCACGTCCCTTGGATAGAGGCTACAAATTTCCCTCCTCAATTTTAAAAGACATTATTCTTTCGATTGAAATCAAGAAATACTCTTTGGTTTTTTTCTTTTTTATTTTCTTGCAGGTGACAATCTAATAGCCACTTTTGAAGATTGCAACTCCAACAATCTACCTCTAGTATCTGCTCATTTTTTCAAACTCATTACTTCTTGCTTTGCCAAAATATTAACTTGTCGTAATTTCCAACATGTAATATTCTCCTCTCTATTACAAATATATACATTAATTCTATGTTATTAACTAATACCAATGATCACCTTTTCTTGCAGGGCTCAGTCCTCCTTATCATGTTTTCCATTATGTAAGCTTCTTGCTTTCTTTTTAATTTCATTCATTCAACTTACTAGAAATTTTGTTGTTTGCATTCTACAGGTGCTTTCTATCACTACATGTTACAAACTATAATAGATTTTACTAGCTCTAATACTTCATCACACACTAGTACATTTGAGGCCACATTCTGATAGCTATCTGTTGACTAGTCGATGCCTGTCTATCAGTTATCCGAAAGAGGATGCCTCAGAGTTATTTTGTCACAAATTTCTAGGGAGATGGTAACTATCGCTATTCTGACATCTCTTATCATCGGAAATCAGCACAAAAAAACATAATTTATATGCAAATTTTTGATGCTACACCTATAGTAAAATTAGCCTTTCGACGGTTATCCAGTCACATTTCCGACGATGGTCCCATCATTACTATAGAATCTCTGTCAGACAATAGCGTCAAAAAAGGAGATTCCCCAATGGTTTTCCAGAGACTGTTCCGACGACATGCCCATTGTTAGTATAGCATCATTTTTGAAAAGGGCATCAAAATGTTAGATATATCGACGGTGCTTCGGAGACAGTTCTGACAGAGTCATAGTTGTTAGTATAGCATCTTCATTAGAATAGTTATCAAAGGTGTCAAAATAGCGACGGGTAGGTGCGCTAAAGATAAAAAAGCTCAAGAGACCATTATAGTTGGTCTCCATCTTTGGTCCATATTATGGAAAAAAATGGTTTACCTTTCATTAGCTCATCAAATACGAGGAAATGAAAGAATTTAATAGAATATTTTCATGATAACGAATATTATTCAAGTTGATGTTACACAAATTTATCTACTTTGTGCACTTGTTGACTACGAGGATAGCGATAATGAAGCATCTCTCGTGGCCTACATTACTCAGGACACGGGCGGGATTCTTATTTATCACTATCTCCGCAGTTGACAAGTGTGGGAAATAGATAAATTCATGTAGCATCAAACTAAAATAATGTACGTTATACATTAAAATATTATCTATTAAATTATTTCAGATCACTGTATTTGATGAGCTAATGAAAGGTAAAACATTTCCTCAATCGTATGGACCAAAGACAGAGACCAACTATTATGGTCTCTTGAGCTCTGCTATATTTAGTCCTAGCTACAGGGTTAGGCCTAGAAGACTTGTACCTACCGATCATCGAGAATAATCACTGAAATACCTGAAATATTGAGCTTCTCTTTGTTTCGATAATAGTTTAACATTCTCTACTTAACAGGGCCAACCACGTGAAGGTGGAAGCTCATCTGGCCCCTCCTAGGAGCTTCTTATGACCCCTTACGATACTTTAAGACCTCTAAGATGTATTCTTATGGGTTGTAAAGGCTCATAAAGAGTCATCAGGGGTCCTGGGACACAACAACTGAGAAACATAAATGCAGGCATCATGGTCACAATTCTTTGAATATATGACATAATTGAGAAGTATACCCAGATGATGCAATGCAACCACTACTTCTCCAGTTCTAATTTGACACTCTAGGGTCCAAAAACCATAGATAAGGATGTTTTTTTGGATCCTATAGTGTCAACTTTGAACTAGAGGATTAGTGGTTGCGTTGCCTTGTTTGGGTATACCACTCAATTATGTTGTGTCTCCAAAGAATTGTGACCATGATATTTGCATTTATGTTTCTCAGTTGTTGTGAGATTAAAAGTCTTCTAAGGAACATGTCATGTCTATGTGGAACTGCATAGGATCGTCACCAAGAAAAAGGTGTTTTCAGGTACAAAAGATTTAGCATCCTCCAGGGCCTTTTTCTTGAATGCATTATACCCCTGACATACTTCATCGAAACATTTTGCATCAGGATTACAGGGAAATGTAAATCAAGATTCATATAGAGAAAGGTGTTTCTCTTGGAAAATAGTTGATGGTGATTGATGAAGAATATTTGAAAATGATGATTGATCCAATTCAAATTGGTGCAACATTTTAAAATCTTCTTCATAATCATCATCAAATGAACATTTTCAAATCTTCTTCTTCATAATCATCATCAAATGAACATTTTCAAATCTTCTTCATGATAATCATCATCTATTGAACTCAGAGCCCTGCATTTTTTCTTGGTATCGATGAAGAAATGGTTCCCTTAAAGATACAGAAGGTCCCTGGTACTTACTCATCCCTGGAACATTTTGTCTCTTTAAGGTGAACCAATTCTTCGTGAAAAAAAAGACAGATGATTAAATTCTTTTTCATTTTATTGCGCAAAAGAAGTGCCCAAAGGGCGTAGCTCTGCGCGCGGAATCCGACCGCATTCCTTGGAAGTTGAATATCGTGAAGTTGTGAAAAGTGGTACATACTACACATACTGATAATTCATAGGTACGTCATTTTCTGTCATCAAATGAAATCTTTGCTTAGTTTCTGGTCGACTGTGATTTTTCCATGACCTTAATGTTCGAACCCACATATATTTTTTTACAAATTTGTTTCTCTTTTTACATTGTGCATCATCATACAGAAAGAAAAAAGGATTTCTTCTATGCATATTTTATCTCTATTGACGAACCATAGCCTTTGTATTTTTAAAGATATGTATCATTTTTGGGCTTCAAGGATATGGTTTGGTATAAGAAACCCTTAGTGAATAAGTATGGAATTGTCACATGTCGTGACTTATGCACGGATTGGTAAAAAATTCAACCTATTTTTTATTATAGATATTTTGTATATTTAACATGAGCCGTGGTTTTTCTTTCACTATCTTGGCATACTTGGGGTTTTAATGCTTCTAAACTTACCATGGTTTTAATGCTTCTAAACTTACTGTGGATCTTCATGCCTTATTATCAATTTCAATTATGTTGGTCACTATCCAATGTTTTTTTTTACAATGGCAAGGATAATGAGGTGTAAACTACAGTGGTAAAGAAAGATAGTGAACAACACTATTAAGATGAGGAAGGTATTGATTTTCAGTATTGTCATGTATTTCCAAATGATTTCATGGACAATCCCATGATGTCATGGAAAATAATAAAAATACAGTGCTTTCAGAAGAGGAAAAAGAAGAGAATTTATCATATGAAATGATTAACAAGGTCAGCAAGACTGAAGCATATATCAATTTTAAATAGGCAGGTCCATCATTTACATGAATACTAAGTTCAATTTTATGAATATGATATGAAGTAAGAGAAAAATAGGAAACATCTTCCAATCATATTTAAAGCCAAAGATCATGAATTATATCCAAAATGTGAGCAACAATCAAGAGTGTATGTTATGAGAGTAAAATTCAATGACACCCCATAGAGAGCATGGTCATGATAGTGTTGCTAAAAGACATCAAAGTGACAGTCTAAAGGTAGTATGGAAAAATTTATTTTTTAAAAGAAGAGGTAGTTTAGAAGTCAAGAGGTTTTCCTTAGATAATGCGTGTGATGAACTCAAAATAGTTAAAGAAAAACATGGAGGTCATCATATATTTTTTTCCAACAAAAGATATAATTTGTGAAATGAAAGATAACTTGGACTTTGATACATTAAAATGGTATTAGAGCTAGTGTTCTTTCCATCTTATGTGTTTGGAGTTCAACATGTTCCAACATTTTAGGCTTATATAACATAGCGATAAAACAACCATAGTGTTAAAGAGAATTTTGTTAGAGCTCAAGGATCCTCATCAATCTATATGTGAAATCAGTATTTTATATTTTTTTATGTAATGAGTTTTTTCAATGTGTATGTTTAGGTATCATTATTCATTATTGAAGATCTTAAGTTGATATCATAAGCATTGCAAGATGTGGGATAGAATGGGCCCCAACAAGGGTTGAGCCTAGTATGTTGTTATTAGAACATTGTTGATCATGACAAGGTGTACAATCCCTGCATCAAACATGTCATTATAGTCCTATCAGGGAGATACATATCATTTATAATAGTGAATCATCATGATTCACTTTACAAACATGTATTTCCTCAATGGGACTATGATGACATGGGTGATGCGGTCACTATATAATGGTTAACAAGGTTCTCAGATGATCAACATTATCATAGAAATGACAAACAAAGGAAAATCATAGTGAAATGAGATGAAGGACAATGCTAAGCATGTTGTCAAATGACAAAGATGTTTTCAAATGACAGAGATTTTGTCAAATAACTAATCAAACAGAGTTAAATGAAAATGCAAGAACAATGAATATGTTGTGATACAATATGAATAACAGTCACCATGGTGTTTGAACATTTCACCATGTTTTGTCATAACATTATGAAGAGAGAAGACCATTGCATTGATATGGATAGCATAAAATCATATTAATGGTCATTGTCAATACAAAGAGGATCATCAAAAATTGTAAAAGTCAGTGATTTTTGTAACTGCAATGCCCACATTTAAGATACTAGATTGGACATTACACATCATTGCAACATATGGGATAGAATGGGCTCCAACAAGGGTTGAGCAGGTAGTATGTTGTTATTGGAACATTGTTGATCATGACAAGCTGTACACTCCCTGCATCAAACATGTCATTATAGTCCTATCAAGGAGACACATATCATTCATAACAGTGAATCATCATGATTCACTATTACAAACATGTATTTCCTCAATGGGAATATGGTGACATGGGTGATGCAGTCACCATATCATGTTTAACAAGGTTCTCAAATGATCAACATTATCATACAAATGAGAAACAAAGGACAATGACAGTGAAATGAGATGAAGGGCAATGCTAAGCATGTTGTCAAATGATAGAGATGTTGTCAAATGACTAATCAAACAGAGCTAAATGATAATGCAAGAACAATGAATATGTCATGATCCAATATGCATAACAATCACCATGGTGTTTGAACATTTCACCATGTTTTGTCATAACATTATGAAGAGAGAAGATCATTGCATTGATATGGATAGCGTAAAATCAGAAAAATGGTCACTCTCATACAAAGAGGATCTTCAAAAATTGTAGAAGTTGGTGAGTTTTGTAACTGCAATGCCCACATTTAAGATACTAGATTGGACATTACACATCATTGCAACATGTGGGATAGAATGGGCTCCAAAAAGGGTTGAGCAGGTAGTATGTTGTTATTGGAACATTGTTGATCATGACAAGGTGTACAATCCCTACCTAAAACATGTCATTATAGTCCTATCAGGGAAACACATATCATTCATAACAGTGAATCATCATGATTCACTGTTACAAACATGTATTTTCTCAATGAGGCTATGATGAAATGGGTGATGCAGTCACCATATCATGGTTAACAAGGTTCTCAGATGATCATCATTATCATACAAATGACAAACAAAGGACAATCACAATGAAATTAGATGAAGGGAAACGCTAAGCATGTTATCAAATGACGGAGATGTTGTCAAATGACTAATCAAACAGAGCTAAATGACAATGAAAGAACAATGAATATGCCATGATCCAATATGCATAGTAGTCACCATGGTGTTTGAACATTTCACCATGTTCTGTCATAAAATTGTGAAGAGAGAAGACCACATCATTGATATGGATAACATAAAATCAGCAAAATGGTCACTGTCAATACAAACAGGATCATCAAAAATTGTAAAAGTCAGTGAGTTTTGTAAAGTTGCAATGCCCACATTTAAGATATTAGATTGTACATTACACAACATACTTATCGTACACAAAACTTAACTATTTTGTTATATATATATTTTTAAATAACATACCATTTTAACTAAACCAACAATTTAAGATCCTACTTGTTATAATCTTTGCCTATAATACAAGAAGGAAATGAAATAACTTAAACAATAGCTTGCCTTAATATTCAAATAACAATCATAAAATTTTGTCGCATACCTGAGCTTAGCTTCCTCATTTCTATATTATATTCATCTTGCCCTATCAATTCTTACACCTGCATAGATCTCTACACAACTTGATGCACAACATAAGATCCCTCAAAATTGAGATTCATGAGGATAAAGATTAACCATATTAATAACTTAGCTAGATAATTTAGAATGTAGATGCAAATGGAAAATAAAAGAGGTGAAAAGTATATACAAAATTAGGAAGAAGTGAAAATTTCATAGGTGACACAAAAGTACAAGACCTAAGGGCCTGAACAAATGCCTCGGGGGCTCATCAGTGAGGGCCTTGCCTACGTAAATTGCAGAGACATCATAGTTCAACATCGAGAGGAAGAGAGTATCAAAAAAATCAAGAAGTAAACTCTCACAATAATGGACGGAGAGGGACAGACTATCACAACAATAAACTCCAAAATAAATGTTTCTCTAAGGTACATTGCTATAGATGGGACAAGTTTGGTCACAAAGCATCAAATTGTCCTAATCAGAACAATCTTCTAGCATCTATTGCAGAATTAAAAGAAAAAAAAAATCTTAACACATTATATATTTTATGAATGTTCAATAACACATAATTAAAGATGTTTTTACATAAAAATCAGTCATTATCAATTAAGATGTATAGATGACAATCATTTCTTTTTACTTTAAATTTCTCGATTTACATAAATCTTGAAGAGAAACATCGGTGTCATCATGATTATCTCCCCTCTCATTAGATCTCAATGCACGCCTAGATCTCTATTGATGCAAAGGGGTCTTAGAGTAATTAGTTAGTTTACTTACTCTTTTTCACTTAAGTTGTCTCTTAGGTGCATATAATTAATACTTTATATTAATTATATTACGCAACCTAGTATTCCTGTTTTAGGGTTTGTTCACCTTTATAGGCTGAAATTTGTAATGTTTTTTTCATAACTTAGAGAATAATATTGTGACTCTTCTTTTGAGCATCTCTGAGTTCTGCTTTTTCATTTTTGCGCTTCTACTTTGTATCAGGTTATTTGCATGCAGGTGTATTCGGGTTCTGTGGATTTGCATGTTTCTCAAATCCTACATGGTATCAAAGCCACCCTGTCGCTTCCTGGTTTGAAGGTTTTTGAAGCCGCGATTTGAAGACGTCAGTCATAGCCTCTCTCGAGTTTTTTTTGTGATTTCTAAGGAGGCGCTATTGTTTGGAGCCGTTTGAGCTGAAACGGACTCCACCATTGCGTTTAGAAGGCCCGGGAGAGTCAAAATACATATAAAGTTTGACCATTTTGGTTACTGTGCACTCAGGAAAAAAAAAGGCCTACTAGGGCCGTACGGACACACAAAACAAAAAAAAATTTAAAAAAAATCATTTTTAAATGATTTTTGGCATTTAAATTTACACCTGAGGTTTTAAATCACACCGTGCCACCTGCGTGCCACCAGAGAGCTAGCACCGCCGCCAGCGCGCAGCCAGCGCCCTGCCGGCCACCAGCTCGCCGCCCAGGCGCGCCACCGCAGCCCAGCGGCTCGGCCTCCACCGGCGCGTAGCCCGGGCGCCACCATCTCCCCGCTGGGCCGCCACCTCAGCCGGCACCACCGGCCGGCTGCCACCGGCCCGCAGACAACTGCGCAAGGCTAACATCAGCGGCCGGAAACCTCTTTTCGGCAGGTTTTTCAAAATTTTCCAGCAACTTCTTTTTTTCTTCCGGCAGTCGAAAAAATTTTCCCGGCGGATTTTGACAGCCGTCAAATTTGATGCAGTAAGCCAGTGACGGGCGTTTTCACGTCAATTTTTTTCCCGGGACTGTGTTTTTCCAAAGAGTGTTTTTTTGGAGATGCTTGTGGTTTTTTGACCATATCTTGGGCATACGGTGTCCTTTTTTCAAGATAGACGCAATGATGCTGGTCTTGTTTGCTAATTTGGCTATTTGAGTTCCTGTTTTCAGTGTTGAAGTTGAGGCTTCATTTTCCTTCCACTCTACATCCGATGTTCAGGTTTTTCTCTTGTTTTTTCTGTGCTTTCAGTAGTTGATTATTTGTGGTGCACAGGGGATAGGATTATACATTGTGGGGGGGTGCATTTTACTTTCTGCAATTTCCTTCTGAAAGACCCTTCTACTTCCGTCTTATTCTTCTTCTAATGTCGGACCCCTCTGTGGCCCGACTGACACCTCACAACTACCACACATGGAAGCCACACATGACCAGACTCCTCATGTCACGAGGTTTATGGTCCTGCATGGATGCGGCTCAACCAGTCCTTCAGAGGCCTTATGAGGCACTTATGCACAGAAATAGGATGGATGAGGCAATGGGCCTCATTTCCATGAACATTTCAGATGGGTTGTTATTCCACCTGGATGGTCTAACTACACCTAGGGATATGTGGGACAAGTTCTCCACCTTGTTTGGCACCATGGATCAGTTCAAAATTATCCAGATAGATGCAGAGTTCACCTCCTTGGCACCTGGCTCATTCACCAGCATTGAGGACTTCTTGATGAAGTTCAAGTCTCTTCAATCTATTTTATAGGTTGTTGGAAAGACGAAGTCAGATGATGAGTGTATCTTCCTGATACTCTCCAAGCTTCGTGGTCCTTATCAGATTTTCACTTCTACCTTCTACTCCACTATGGATGCACTGGGT
>MU226127.1:238639-290509 GCA_018584345.1 Thuja plicata
TCCTGAGCTTCGCTTAAGGGGGGGTGTTAGAGTAATTAGTTAGTTTACTTACTCTTTTTCACTTAAGCTGTCTCTTAGGTGCATATAATTAATACTTTATATTAATTATATTGCGCAACCTAGTATTCCTATTTTAGGGTTTGTTCACCTTTATAGGCTGAACTTTGTAATATTTTTTTCATAACTTAGAGAATAATATTGTGACTCTTCTTTTGAGCATCTCCGAGTTCTGCTTTTTCATTTTTGCACTTCTACTTTGTATCAGGTTATTTGCATGCAGGTGTATTCGGGTTCTGTGGATTTGCATGTTTCTCAAATCCTTCAAGGGGGTCCTCTGCAATCACAAATAAAAAGGTTAAATTAAAAAAAAAATTATTATAATTTGTTACAAGTATTTCAGTACTTTAAAGAACATAATTGTGGTGCTCTTTACCTGATCTAGTCACATCATCAACTTCCAGTTCATTTTGTCTAGCCTCAACCTCAACGTGCTCATGAACACTAGCCTCTACATCCTCTGCAACTATAATACAAAATGTTACATTAATCCAAACATCTATTACAATTAAAATTGTATTACTACATCAATCAATTAAATATGTTTACTTGTATTAATAAATACATATAAAAAATTGAATAGAAAATGTATACCTCCATCAGTGTGATGTGCACCTGAACCAACTTCATCATGCACAGGTGGTGTACCTGAATTGGCAGGCTACATTCCAATTTCATTTGCATTTTTATCATTGTTTGCTTACTTAAAAGAAATATACTCACTTTATGTTGGAAGTTAACATCAAATAAACTAATTGGTAAATTATTCAATTTGAAAAAATCATCATTTAGCTTACTTACCACGACGGATCCATCAGTAGAACCGTGCACTCATTTCTCGTATTCATTCAACCACGACTCTATAGCCTTGTTGCTAGCCAATTCTCTTGTACTCTTCTGAGAGACTTGTATTAAGCTTCGCACTCTGCATTTTTTCTTGGTATCATGACTTTTTATTTCATTGACTAAGACTTAAAACTCGTGCAATAAGTTTCGAATAACCACCAGAGCTGCTTGTGTTGCCCGTGCTTTTCTAATCTTGCCTTTGTTGCCTTTGATGTGTCAGGAAATCTATGAAAAGTTTAAAATATGTTAGTTCATATAAATATAAAGATTATTTGGGTATGTGCACCAAGTTGTGGACCAAAAATGGGGGTATAAGTGGACACATTTTTTTCTAAAATTGGATAAACCTGAACTTGGAATAGGTGTTTGAGGGTCATGCACTCAAAATAAGAAGATGTGTAAAACATAAAAATTATAGTACTCTGAATCTAGTTTCTACAATACAAAATGTTTTTAAAAACCGATAAGATTAAGAGGGTCAAACCTTGCATGCACAAAAACATGTTCCTAATTTTTTTGGAAAAACATAAAATAGTTGTTTCCGTGTGCGGTACAAAAGATATAGTTATATTCAGTATTTTTTAAATCCCTTTGGTAGGATGATAGGTAAGAGTGAGATCTATAATTTGTGGTTTTTTTTAATTTTTCGATGAGTATTTTTTTTGTAATTCTCTCTCTCTCTCTCTCTCTCTCTCTCTCTCTGAGAGAGAGAGAGAGAGAGCATACTAATTTTCCTATACATTTCATGTATGGGAAGTAATGAGTACCTATTTTATACCTTGATTCAAATGGATGGCAGGAAAAAATGTTGATGACTAAAGATGATTGTAGGTTAATCATGTGTTAGATCGTCTCAAGATCTTTCCTACGCTTTTTAAACGGAGTCAATTGGACTCCGTATATGGAAGTTATGGCTTCCAGAGAAAAGCCTATTTTAATTTCTTCATAACCCCATCGTGTTATGGAAAATAAATGCATAATTTTTACTTCTCAAAACCCGATCGGGTTTTGAAGTACTTTTTGATTTTTAGAACCCGATCAAGTTATTTGAAATTTAGAAACCCGATTTGGTTCTGAGACAGATTGATTTTTTTTATAATATTTTCTAGGCTTGGTTACCAAGCCTAGAACAATTTTGAATTTTCAGTAACCCGATCAGGTTATATGAAATTTGAATTTTTTTTAAAGATGTGTCCACTTTTTTGGTTCACAACTTGGTGCACATACCCATTTAGTACATAATTACATTTTAACAGTATCACATACCTTCTCTTATTGTATGGTGGTGTATTTCCTTTTTTTTTTGCTTATATCCTTCGCATCCAAAATAAGATTTTTCCACTCTAAATCAGGAATGCGGGGGGGACACTCATTTTTTAGGTTGTTTGTTAATGTACTCCTGTACTGGTCCCTAATATACTTCAAACATAACCTGACTTTCTCAAGGAGCCTATTTTTCTCATGTGCACAAGGTCCAAATAAATTTTTCATACACTCTATGAGATCATCCTTTAAGTTTTTATCTTGGACATTCCACTTTTTAAGAAAAAAAAACACTTTAGATTCATAAATGAAGTGAACTTACCTTTAATATAGTTCATGAAATGGATAAAAGGAAAACTATCCTAGCAATGAAATCAAAATAGTGGATTAGGGGTTTAGTTTGGATATCTTCCACCATTTATGGAGGGTGGGCCCGAATATCCGCAAACACTTGTCATTAAGTTTATCATAAAAAACATCATTCCCTACAAAATAATCATAGGATCATTAGTCGAAGGATATAATAGTATAAAATAAGAAGACAATAGATTTAAGCTTCTCATATTGAATGCAATGTGTAATTAACATATAATTGTATATTAAAAGAAAGGTCCAATCTTTAAAGTACTTGGAAATTTGGTTACTTTCAAGGGAACTCCTTCGTCGCTCACAAGAAACACACAATCCTTCACTATTCTTGTACTAGGAATATGAGTACATCCAGGAAATTCCTCATCATGTGATGCATCTCTTGCTGCATAAATTGAAACCATTACGAAGTGCGCCCAAGAAAGAATACTTCAAGGGAAATAAACATATAAATAATGAGAAAAAATGAAATTTGTGTGCTAGTAGGTGGTGCCATGGCATCTATGGCCATGCTATGTGTTTTCGAAATTGCAGGCAGCAGTACATCTGGGCCTGTCCTCGTCTGAGGCGGCGATAATATATGATCATTGACATGTGTTGAAGAATAATATTGTTAGAGCATAATAAAAGCATGGACTATCATGGAAAATATTGCTAGAGCGTAAAAAAAGATAGTCAAACATGCGATCTACCTAGACCACCTGCAGTACCCTCATCATGGCCACAAGGTTCAAAATTATGCAAAAAAAGCTGTAAAAGCAACACACTCGCTTATTTGTTAATGACATAAAAGACTAGTATAACATAAAAAATATTATTGAACTTTTTTTATAATTAAAAATTACATTAATACTTACTTTGAAATTTCAAACTCGATGCATCAATTCAGTCGCCCTCTTTTGTGAGTCAGGAGTCAGAGGGTATATAGATGACAATTGAGACAATATTTTTCCAATTCTTTGGAGGCACTTTTCAATTGTAGTGGTTGGGTCATCATAAGTTTCAAAATCAACATCTAGGTCCTCCTCAAAGGACTCCTCCTGAGGGATTGCGGGTTCCTTTCCCTTTCTCTGATGACGACCTGTTTGTGACAACAATATTAAACTAGCACTATTGAAATTACTCCAAAATAGTGGTGAAAAGAATATAATAAAAAACACTATTTAACATTTTGCTTCTATCTAATTTGTAGTACAATAACAAAGAGTTTTACCTGCTGGGAAGAAGAAGTTCCTGGAGGATCATCATTGTCACTTCTATGTGGTTGCTCCATATCGTGGCCCTGTGTTATTATTTAAAGTTAACTAATAATTAGAAAGAACTAGATTAATAAGTTTCATTAGAAGATGATGATGGAGATGAGGTGGATGGTGAGGAGACTCTCTAGACATGGCTGGTTTTGGAGGGCTTGTTTGTAGTAGTTTTTTGGATGAATTTCATTTCCTAGAGGGATTAGATTCAAAATTACAAAAAGAACTCAAATATAAAAATGTTAGCGAAAAACTCAATTATTTAATGGTACATAATATGTACATACACCCCCATGATAGTGACATCATTTGTATCTATGCGATTCAAATTGTAATCAATAAGTAGCTCTTCCCTTGCACATATTGATTTTATCACACATACAAATACATGATTTCCCTCACACACCTCAAATATGCAATTGGGTTGCTTGATAGTTGACACAGGTCGCGTACTATTTATAAAACCTACAATATTCCCTAATACTTTTGGCCTCTTGTCAATGTATATAGCCACTCTTTCACTTTTTTTATTGTATTTTTGTTGAATATAATTTGCTGAGATTGCATACCTACACACAGTTTTTTTATATCTAACAATCCGCATCCAACTTTTGTAATCGTAACAAGGTCCAACATACTGCATCAATTCGACAACTTTTTTGTAAGAGACCTTTATGCCATTCATGGAAGAAAGGCCCAAACCATGTATTGACAATGTTTCCATGTGATATATCTTGCCTTTAACACTAAAATTAGTGTTTATTGGAGGAAATTCCTTAGGGACCCATTGTTTTTGTAGATGTTGGTACCTAAAGCACACCTCGATGTCGCCTTTTCTCTCATCATCATAAGAACATGAACCCCCTTGAGCAAGGAAAAGTTTCATTCATTTATTGAATTTCCTTCTAGTCTTTTGACCTCTAGTTGATCTCCCTAATTCAAACATACTACATGTCTCACTTTCTTGTTCCATTCCTATATTTCATTCGCTCGAGGAAGACACATCTAGCAAATACCTATTTGTTGCTACTTGCACTCCATCAAATGAGAGAGATAGAAAGTAATAATGCGAGATATTTTGCAAATTTCAAAAGACATAAATATATATAGGGTGTGTTGACTTCTATCGATCCATGAGACTATGTGGAATGCTCCTGAAAGGGATGGGTTCCTGCATATATAATTCAATTATCTTATGTTAGATAAAAAAGTCATGATACATATACTCAAAATTACATAGTAAGTACATTAAAAACCATAAGCATCCCATATGAAGTAAAAACATTAAAAGGTACATCATGAATAAATTAGATCATGTACCAAATGTGTCATGGATCAATGTATTAGTACCATCATCTTTAAATGTGTTATCTAACGCATGATCATCATCTTCCATGGGATCATAATCTTCAGCTTCAATATTTGCACCTCCATGATCCTCCACTTCCAAAACCATATTCTCCATATTTGTACCTCCATGGTCCATATAATGTATTTCATATGTATATTAATTGTTAAAAATATATAATGAAAAAATTACCAATGGATGATAATAAAACCCCCCTTCAATGTGACCACTCTCCCTACAATGTCTCTTAGCGATTTTGATTAGTAATCTTCTAGTGTTTAAGCCCTTACAAATTTTGCAGGGACAATAACATTTTTGATCGCCTTTTCTTTTGAAGTTAGACCACAATCTAGTTAATATGTCTCCCCATTTTTTTCTTCACTAAGATTATCTGACATGACCATTCTTCACAGGAAAAAAAATCAGGTCAAGTAGACAAGAAGACAAGATTCTCAATGGAACTGCTTTGATAACATATAGATACAAATAGGATATTGGAGTTGATCATCCTTCACATGTGCATATACAACCTTCACCTATAAGAGTTGATCAGATAAGGTATATGCACAGGTGCACAAACATACAGATTTGACCAAGCACTACTGGGAGCTAGACCCAACAACAAATGGACTTATGATGATTTTCACAATAGTACAACTATTGTTGGGTAAGTTCCCACTAGTGCTTAGGAAAAAAATGCATTTTTTCCATTAGATCCATTTAAAATTTGGCCATTAGAGCCATTTAAAAGTGTCAAATGCACTAAAAGTGCTAAATATGTAAATTTGCCCAAATTTGCAAAATGAGGTTTATGAAGGCTCATATGGGGTTTAAGAAGGGTATAAGGTCAACCGATTAGTAGAAGGGTATTTGGGTAGTGTGAGCATGAATGAGAGTAAGAGATGAGTCTTAGATTTAATCTTTTTACTACTTTTAACATGTCTTTCGTGATCCAACTTAATGATCCAACCTTCAATAAATCTTGCTTTCTAGCCCTCAAGGACTCAAACATGGATATTACACCCTATGCTTTACATAAACTCACCAAAGGTTTGAAAGGGATTATACATGTTTTAGAATGTTCACCAAGTCCCCTACACATGCCTATGAGCATTTTACAAGAAATAATAAGGAACTTGGGTTTCTATGCAACTTTGGACTATCATGCACAAGAAATTCACAATTAAAGTCAACTTTGGACTATCATGCACAGGATATGATTGATTATGATTATAATTTTGACCATAAATAATGCAAGAACTAGGGACAATGCTATAAATTCAACCAAATTAACATAAACAATAAGCTACTGACCAAATATGTAAATTTTGTAGATAGGCATGGAAATAAGATTCAGAAAGGAACCTATGTTTGTAATTTGAACCCAAAAACGTTTCTCTATGTCAATAGGAACCACTGACCTGAAGGTTTTTTGGGTAGTGTGAGTGTGAATGAGAGTAAGAGAGGAGTTTTAGGGAGTTTGGTAGAGTAATGAAGTTTAAATCAACAAACTTTTAATTCCTTGCAAACTGTTTATTCTCTGCCATAAGGACAGAGTCACTATGTTCGTGTTCATAAACTATTCATTCTATGAAATATTGATTGGGAGTGGATTTAAATAGTATTGGTTTAAATTTGTATTCATTTCCATGCAAAGATTGTGTTATTTTGTGAAGTTTTAAACAAAGAAAGTCAAGTTTGTATTGACTGTTCCTAGACAGGGTCTTAGTGTGCAATAAACAATTGCCTTGAAGACACCATGAATGTATAAGAATCCCCCACTTATTTTGGTTAATATGACTTGTAGGGAGAGTCTAAAACATGTATTATATGTGTCGTATGTGTTTGGTTGCAGGGATTAAAGATGAAGATCTCTGATTGAAGAGATATTGTTGATTGAGGGTACATGGTGGTTGGACCAGTCAAGCTCTGAGAGTTCCAAAAAAAGGAGGGCCACTTTTTATGACTTGGTATGTCATGATAGGTTACTTGGATGATGTAGGATCCATTGGTAGGAGCTGGAAGTGTCATGTTGACAAAACCCTAGGCTGGTGCACCTAGGAAGGAGGGTTTGGTGCATCCAATGGAAGGGTATACCAGAAAGATACATCATTTGGAGGCTAGGAAAAAGAGGTTCCAAACATTATTTAGTGCAGCATGGTCCTCAAAGGGACTTCAGTTTCTTTCTAGGCCAAGTGGATGGTGCAGGAGCACGTAGCCATTTTTATACCTTCTAATGTAATGATCATCATTTTATGTTTTGGTTTGTGTAAAATAAGGTCCCAAGGACCATTTTTAAGGTATTTCTAATTAATCCATGTCATGGGAGGTCACAGTTGGTCCAAAATGTAAAATTGTACAAAAATTGTCAATATTTCTATGTGAAAGCAAAAGTTTCCAATGAGGCTTCCATGAAACTTTATGATGTAATACGGTTGAATTAGCATATTTTAGGAATATGTAGGTTATTTTATGTTGTTATAAAGTGTTTTTCTATTTATTTTTTCACAAAATGCAAGAATTGAAAAATTTGCACAATAATTGTTGAGCAACTTTGCAAATTTAAATGGTTCAGGCAGTTGATGTTGTCCTTCCGGGTGTTGTTGTTCCTGTCCAAATTGATAATGGTGTCTTTGTTTCAGTTGTCCGGCCTGGTGCTGCTGGTGTTGTTTTTGATGCTCTGGTTTCTCCAGCGGGATTTGGGGAAGGGTGATGTCCCTGCCTCAGCTGGGGTTGTTGTGGGTGCCATCCTTGATTCGCATTAATTGGTTCAGACAGTTGATGTTGTCCTTTTGGATGTTGATGTTCCTGTCCAGATTGATACTGTTGTCTCTGTTTCAGTTGTCCTACCTGGTGCTGCTGGTGCTATTTTTGATGCTCTGGTTTCTCCAGTGGGGCTTTGGGGAAGGGTGTTGTCCCTACCCCAGCTGGGGTTGTCAGGGGGGGAAGCCTTGTTTCTCAGGTCATGGGCTTTTCTACTAATTCTTTGTATTGGCATAATGCAGCTATGAAGGTGGAGGAAGGATGGACAACAGTTAAAGGAAAGAAATTAAAATCTCCCAAGCCTCCTTTTGATATGAGTTTACTATCACATAAGGGTGGGATTAAATGATTTTCTTGATTGCCCTTTTTTGGGGACCGATGGTCTGGTCTCGGTTTCTCTCTTGTGGGAACAGTTGTTTGTTCCCTTTCATGTGTTAGGTGTTGTTTCACAGTAGTTTCATTGTTCTCTTATAATTCTATCGTCTGGTCTCGGTTTCTCTCTTGTGGGAACAGTTGTTTGTTCCCTTTGGTGTGTTAGGTGTTGTTTCACAGTAGTTTCATTGTTCTCTTATAATTCTATCTTTCGGTGGTTATTTTGTAAAAGGTTTCAGGTCCTTTGAAAACCTATTTTTACTTAATCAGAACTTTTCAAATTTAAAAAGATGCTTAATAAGGGTCATTTAGTAACAAGTTATTTCTAATGAAACCATAATGAAAAATTTAGTTAGAATCCATTGCTAGTATAGAAAACATGTTATATAGGCCTCAGGGACTCGAGGCATGGGTGTTGATGCGATATGAAGAAAGTTTGATCAATAAAGCTACATATATATCCCAAAATTATGAAATTCTCTACACAATCAACCAAATAATCCAAGTTTAAAAGATCCGCCCTAGGCCACATGATGATCTCATTTCTTGTTTTAAAAAATAATTACAGATCTATTGAGAGGAGAAGAAACACATGTTTCCTACTACTACTCCCATTTCAACCAATTCTTACACTAACACATTCAACAATTTTAATTAATGAAATAAATCTAATGGACATAGCTTTTACTTGATATCCTTAATTCCTTTAATACAAGTACATTCAAGAGTACTCATTTGTATCATGAATCTCATACATAGTAATCCTTTTAAGTGATTAAATTGAGATTATAATATACTCCATTCTAATCTAACATCGTATCCTACCCCATAGAATATTATTAGATTTACATTAAGCTCTATACATATTAGTATTCTTCTAAAATTTCATTTGCGTTAAAATCTAAAACTTAAAACTAATCTTATAAAATTACATTCATATTACCCAACTATTCCATTTACATTCTACAGTAATCTCATCATCTATATACCATTATAGTCAACCAACTAGTAATATTGTTAGTTTCGTACAACTAAAGTAATGCACATAAAACATCAAACATAGGTTTCTTAGTACCCGACTATTCTATGAATTCATTTCCATAATACTCATCTAGGATCTTAACCATTCACTTGGAATCTAGAAATATGTACATTTAATAAGAATCCATTTTATGACAATTTGAATTCAAAATCATTAGGATGGAAAAATTGGTTTTAACTGCCTCAGTCAGTTTGAGGATAGTTTTAGAAGGTGGTTGATTGATGTTTGGGTCTAAAAGAGACCTATGTTCATTGTAATTACAGAGAGGAATATGGTTTTGTTTGAAGTGATAAGGATATAGAAGTTTTGAATCAATAAAATGTTGTTTTCACTACACTTTCTCTGATTTTATTCCATAAACAGTCACTGGACATGCATTTTCTTCCATCTTAACGTGTTTATCTTGAAAGCTTGTTGTTAATTATTGAGTATACATACAACTTGCATCATGGAGATCATGAGTCACCTTTGAGGGAGAATCAATTGAGCATACACCTAGTGGATATAGATCTAGAAGAGGTTCTTAGAAATGTTGAAAATATGACAAAAATGTATGATATGTATAATCATAAGGTAGCACCCATGTCACATGAAGGTAATGATGTTGTTACAAGCAAGAAGATATTGAAGGTCAAGCCCCTTCATGTGAAAGGATGATTGTAATTTCAAAAGATGACATGAAATTTCAAACGCCATGCAAAGTATAGGAAGGACTTTAAGGTTGGAAAGTCAAGATGCAAGTCAAATGCAAAGACAAGGTGATTTTAAGAGAAGATGAAAATCTGCAAGTACAAATTCATGAAGAAGGATGAAAGCCAAGACATCAAGTTAAAAGTTATTTCAAGTACAAGCAGTTTCAAGAACACTTCAATGAGAATATTTCCAAGACAAAGAGGATGGAATGATGGGGTTCAAACAAGATAAATATTCTATGTTAGCACACCTTCATTACCACCATTCTAGTTATTCCAAGTGGAAAGAGAAATGCATTTAATGTATTACACCTATTGAGTTTTCTCATTGGTCAATCCTTAAAAGGATATATATTAGAAAAATGTAATTATTTCATTGGCCCATGGATAGGTGCCTTATTATAATTGGTTGACATTTGATTCTTGTAAGTGGTAGTTAGGGAAAACCCTAATTAGGGTTGTGTTGGCATAATCTTGGTCCTTTCCAAGTAGTTCATTTGGGAGAGGGCATCTAGGATTGATCACTTGATGTAGTAACAACAAGAGGAGACCATGCCACTGTAAAAAAAAACATTGGATAGTGACCAACATAAATGAAATTGATAATAAGGCATGAAGAAAGATTAAAACCCCAAGTATGCCAAGATAGTGAAAGAAAAACCACTGTTCATGTCAAATTATACAAAATATCTATAATAAAAAATAAGTTGAAGTTTTTACCAATCCGCGCACAAGTCATGACATGTGACAATTCCAAACAAATTCACTAAGGGCCCGTTTGGACGCAGGCATATCGGCCTATATACCAGAATATCGAATTCTGAATATGGTCTCCATTGTTTGTGTGCGACATCGAAAGATGGAATTGGAATTTCGGAATTCCAATTTTGCCCAAAAAATGAGCATACCATCTTCCACTTGAAAAGGTGGAATTAGAATTTGACCTCTAATTCCACCTTTCGAATGCCAATTTTTTGTATTGTCAGGTCCGGTTTCGGCCATTTATAACTTTTGACATCCGAGAGCAGCCTCCCTCGTCTGTTCTATTTTTGTGTCCTTCGGAAGCGCAGGGTTTTTGTGTCCTTCGGAAGTGCAGGTCTGGGGATTCCTCTTCTCTGGAAACTGACATTTTTGAATTTTGGTTACAGCAAAATTAAACAAACAAAAAACTTACCCTATCATCATAGTAACCGATGTCCCGCGAACTTCTCAATTTATGGCGCTTTATGGGCTGCTCCTCCATGATATAAGGATAATACTCTGCAAGGATTGCCATGCCAACAGCACAAGGTCTCGATCCAACGACCTCGATGAAAAAATAATCGCAGTGTTTGTCCTAGGGTTTGTAGATTGCAAATAAGACTTGATAGCGAGAATATTAGTTGTACCGTATTTGGTTGCGAATTAGATGTTGACAATACGATAGCTATGGAGTAAGTATTCTATGGTAGATGGAGTAAGTATTCTACGGTAGATGCAATATATTCTGCGGTACTCTGCTTGCACTCCACAAATCATCTTCTGGGTGAACCAAACATGTCATGTCATATTCTGGATATCATTTTGAGGATATGATATATCAGAATTGTAGCATATTCCAGAATTGACTATATCCGGCATTCCGTATGCCTGCGTCCAAACGGGCCCTAAGGGTTTCTTATACCAAGCCATAGCCTCGAAGCCCAAAAATGATACATATCTTTGAAAATACAAAGGCTATGGTTCACGGATAGAGATAAAATATGCATAGAAGAAACCCTTTTTCTTTCTGTACGATGATGCACATTGTAAAAAAGAAACAAATTTGTAAAAAAAAATATGTGCATTCAAACATTAAGGTCACGACGAAATCACAGACGATCAAAAACTATGCAAAGATTTCATTTCATGACACGTCGAAGATGTTTTCTGCATACAAAAGTATGTACTTATGAATTCTCGGTATGTGTTGTATGTACGACTATTTAAGGCTTCATGACATTCGACTTCCAAGGAATGGGGTCAGCTTCCGCGCGCAGAGCTATGTCATTTGGGGCACTGCTCTCAGGTGATAAAATCAAAATAAATTTGATCATCTGTCTTTTTTTCTAATGTATGCCCAAAACTGTCGGAATTGCAACAATATCGGGAACAAATTTTTAAAAAACACCAATTGCATAAAATTTGCCCCTCTGTCAGAAATTACCGTCGTAAAATAGGCCCAAATGTATTAGTGACACATTATAGTTCTAATAGCTCTACTAGACATGTAAATTTCTTTCATAAGATATTATACTTCTTTCACAACTTTGTCATTCTATTCAAATGTTATGAACATTTGTAATTTCTTTTTACCACACACAGTAGTGTGTTTATTTCTACAAATCTCCATCTTATAGTATAATTATTTGCACATGATATTAATTACCAAGTCGCTATCACTAATTTCATGGTTGTGTTTGAAGACCACAAAAACAAATACCACACAGACGTTGCTACTCAAAATGATGTGGTTGTTGCACTATTCCCTTTACAGTTCCCATTGTTGAAGGTCTTACGTTGTGAAAACTGATTGCCACAGTGATCACCATATTCAGCCATTAAGATGGGCCCCTACTTTGGGAGGCTTGGTTCAAAGAAATCAAAAACTTTGTTTTTTTATAACACTTAGATAATATGTAGTTATGGATGGCCTTATTGTTTGTATCATATAGCTGATTTTTGACAGTATTAACTTTAGTTTGGGTCTTTCATATCTCCGTGACATTATACTTTGAGGTCAAAAGTGATGTAAAGAACCTTACTTATAATTAATACAATAAACAATGTAGTTTTTCATTTCTCTATGCACAACAATATCATTTTTCAAAAACTTGTATAATAAAGGTGTTTAATTCTTGGCAATTTATTGTTGTTCTGATTTTAATGTTTGTTGTGTTTCTAGTAACAATGGTCCAATTTCAAAATGTCTTATCCAACGTTTTACATTCCATTTGTTTATTTACATGTATCTTTAAATATATTTCACAATATAATATGTAAATACTCCACTCACTTCAATGAAGGTTAGAGATTTCATAACAAACCTTACAATCATGAATAGTAAAAAATGTAAACCAAGGATATCCAGAGACACACCTTCTTAACTCTTTAACGAAGGATCATGTGAATCTTCGTCAAGATTCATCATATTGGGATGTGTACTACTTGTCTCCTGTTGTAACTAAATCTATATGACGAAGAAGAATTCATTTCAGTAATGACCATGATAACCACCATTTCATATGACCTACCAAAATAGACTTTAATTAGCTTAATGAATAAATACAAAAAATGTATAAATGAGAAAAAAATTGATGAAGATACCAAGGATCTCACTAAACTTTCTATCTTGAATGTTTAGAGTGATTACTAACTCAAAAATAGGCAAATAGGTGTCAAAAATCAAGCTAGAGGTGGTGTTTTTCTAGATATACTAATTACGAGGGTAATTGAAGGAAAGAAAAAAGATGACAACGAAGATAAATTGCAAGTAGGAATGTCGGGAAGACACGACCAAGAAAGAATATACATATGTTAAATGCATCCCTACAAAAAAAATATGTCCCTAAATTAAAGAGTTTGTATTTTCCAATTAGCCATATGGAGAACTAAAAGGTGGTTGGAAATGATGCCAAGAAAAATAAAACCATGGAAGTCGTAAATGAAAAGAAAATGGTTGCTAAGCAAGTTGGAAATGTGCCAGATATGAAGTAATAAATTTAAATTAAATATATACTAATCGATCAAAATATATGGTCTTATATTTAATGGACAATGTATTTCTAATAGTTTTATAACTTCTTATTCTACTTTCTCACCTTCACCCGTCTGTATATTAATAAAAATTTACTTCTCTAAAGGAAAATATATTTAGTCTTTGTTTCTCTAAAGTTAATTATATTTCATTACTTTCTATTAATTAATCTTTCAATATATTTAACAATATTAATACAAAAAAAATAACTACTACTATCTTACACATATATCAATTTGTAACCATGTAAAGTACAAATACAATATTTCAATTACATATATACAAATCAATCATCATATAGGAATTTCTCATCCCAAGTAAAACAAAATAATAATGTCAAAGATTTATTTTAAATGATACTAATATAAAAGCTTTATTTTAAATGTAATTTTTCATTTAAAAGTATCATTTTACAATGTTTCAAGTATATTGTATTTGATAAATATATTCTATTTATAACCGTAAATAAAACAACTTATTACTATTAAACCTTTATTTTAAAAATTATTTTCTATTTCACTATTAAATTGTAACATTTTAAAATTAAATGCTTATAATAACTTAGCTTTATAACAGTATACAAACTATATACAAAATCTTAATTGGATGTATTACAATTCAATAAAAAAATGCATTCTCCACTAATTAATCAATACACAAATATTCTACCATCCAATATAGACCTTCAACTAAATAACTTTCCCAAAAACAAATTTAAATAAATATTTATAAATCGTCTAAATGCACACCGTTTCAAATTAAGAACCTACCCACCAATCCCTCAAATTTTGCCTTACACATCTCTCCTATCGGCGTTCCCTTGCACAGGTTGTGTCTATGCAGCCACATATTTGCACCTTAGTAAACAAAACATGTTGTTAACAAAATGTGTTAGCAACATGTGTGTTAGTCTATTGTATAAACGTGTGTTAGTAATTTGAAAACAAATACAATAGAATAAAACATATGTTGCTAACACATTTTGTTAACAACATATTTTATTTATTAAGGTGCAAATATGTGGCTGCATAGACACAGCCCCTTGCACACGTCCAAAAACGTACAATTGTAGTATATTCTATTTCTCAATATTTAGATCATCCATCCATAATTTCTAATACTAAGTAATCATAATAAATTGATATTTTATTTTGAAGCAGATGCTTTAGGCTGGGGATAACCCTAGGTGGTGTTGAAACGATGGCTATTGAATGCCTTGTAAACAAAGAAACAATTACATAAAGATAGAAACTCCTAAATACCTTATATAGGTTGAAACATTGCATTCAAAGGATTCGTTATAATGATTACAAGGTTTTCTTTTTCTTTCGTAGAAATGGGGGTTTCAAGCCTCGTTCCCTTCAAATGCTATTTTTTCAAAACTATTTTTAATTATTAACAATGTAATAACGAAATCATGTGATACCTACAAAAAAAAAGTTCTATTTAAATGCATAGCGTGAGAACCAAGTTTGAAGACTTGTCATGACAATAATTCTTAATTATTCTATCAACATCATTAATGTGCAGGTAAAGTTTAATCTAGTTTGTGGCGTGTTGTTTTCCTCGTGAATTATTACAAAAAGTAGCTTGGCCAACCACCTTTGCCCCCGCCGCTAATTATCTTAATACTTTTGATTGCTTTGCAAATAAGTTTATATCTACTTACACGTTTCAATTACCGTGCTACTCATATAGCCACATATTCAAAATATATGCTTCCATTGTTAGCCACACAATTTCTTTTAATACTTTTCATTTATGTGTGTATGTTTGGATTTGGAAGCCTACCTAAATAAGTGACATAAAGATAAGAAATTATTGAGTAATGATAGTGTTATCTTATATTCCAATCTTTCCTACCGATGCACCCAATCTCGAGCTTAAACTTGTCACCTAATTGTAATTGTAATGAAAGACCACCTTTAAAATCTATATCAAAACCCATTACCTTCTATTGATTTTGCTTCCACTTAGGAAATGAAATATTGGTTGAAGGATCACCTCGAATATTTCGTACTTTTACATCAAATCTTGGTAGATAAACATAAACATAAACATTATCCACGAGCCCCTCGAATATTTCGGTTTCACAACTAAGAAGTCGATTAATATCCTCAATGCAAAGGGGTTTAAATTAGGAATATGCCATAGTATTGGACGTTAATATTTAGGAGTCCCTCCTTGGATATAATTTTAGTATATGGGATCGATTTTGTCAAGTAAAATTATATGGTGAGCGTTGTTTGTACGATATATTACAACTATTTAGAAGATTTATGTGGCTTCAAAAAATATCTGTGGTTTAAACGACGGGTGTCCACGATGCACGTATTTAAAATCTATATTGTAATGCGATCTCGCACGTTTGTGAGTGTTTTGGGCGGTTGTCGTGTCCTCTTGGGTTAGGTCGAAAAGCAGACGTGGACAAAGTTGAAGAACATACCTTTGAAGTATCGATGTCGGTGTGTACACATACGACGAGGGGGATTTGATAGTTAAAATAATAGGTGTTTTGACGAGGACGATTGAGGAAAAGAATGAGTTGGGATACATAGGTATGTATGTCGGCATCTCACATTGAGTAGCCAGTCATTCTCTGAAAAGTTTCCATGTAAAGTACGATGTATGTAGGTTGTACATATTAAGGGTGGGGGCTTTCTTTAAAAAATTCAGTTCTTTGTGGTTAAAGAGTTTTTAGGAATATTTTAAATCTGGTGGTCCCATGAATTTAGTATTTAGCTCAATTTAAAAATTTAGGCTTAAGAATTTAAAGAAGCTTAAAATAAATAAGCTTGATTTTCTTTCTAAATTTTTTTGTATAAGATTTTTCTTCTTTGGATTAGAGTTTAAATATTTTTAGATATTTGAAAAGTGGCACTAAACTTCCTAGACTAGTGGGGCATATTCTAGCCCCATCAAATATGGAGCCCTAAAATATAGGGGCTCCTATTTTCGTGGAGAAGTATCCAAATAATCGTGTAGCAATTTGTTTTCTACTTCATGGGACCTCTTCTTCCTTGAAAATAGAAGCTTAAGCACCCCACACGACCCCACCCTTATTTTAGGTTTTTTTTTTTTTTTTTAAATTGTTAATTTTCTGTTTGGAGATCATTTACCAAATTGTTTTAATTATCTTCTACAGGAACACCAGCTTTAGACTGAACCTCTTCGGCTAACAGCTAAAGACTAAGGGGTATGTATTCCACCAAATTTGTCTGGGGCGTGATCTTGGGTTCATCCCATAATTTAATGTTGAAGCCTTACACTCAACAAGACTTCATGATTCCTGGTGGGCTCATTAAGAACCTTTCAACTTTACCTATAGACCAAGGGCCCATTAGCATTTATTTTATATTTTGATATCATATATTTTCCCTCTTTCAAAGTAGTGTGTAAAGGAGAGAAGTTTTTTATAAATAAAAAGTTGAAAAAATGCAAATTATAGATGAGTTGTAGTTAACATAGTAAAAAGGACTAACCAACAACTTAGGAAATAGAAAAAATAGTGATTACAACCAACAAATAGCCCATTTTGATAGTTGTGATTGTTGGGAAGTTGGTGCCTTCCTCCCCTCTAGGTGAAGGTATCATTCAACATTGATCGGCAGATTCGTGAAATGTGCTTAACCCCCTCCAGTGGATCCTTGTATCTAGCCATTGTGGCATTCACTAACAACTCGAGCTTTTGATGTAATGACAACGATGATTCTTACAGTGATACCACTAGTTGATTTAATGCTCAATATTTTTGATAATATTGCACTAATAGTTGTGACTTTAAAATTGTTAATGTTGATGATAACTACTCATAGTTGAATGAAATGTATCCCTTAGTTCTTAAAAACAACAAATCATGTGATGACGCATCAACGCACCAATAAAGCATGACTTAGTGCATGATTATCAATATCACTTTTTTTGGGGTTATTTTGAACACCTTGACAAAAAGCACGTTGATGTGGTACCAGATTTGATGATGTGGCCTTGAAACCTTAGTTATAAGTAGGGGACTTCCCAAGTAAGTTGTTGTAAAGAAGTTTGAGTGTTTTGAAATTTTCATGTAGGATTTTGAGAAGTGCAAAGTCAAGATGTTTAATTAATGGTTCCTCTCCCTTAAGTAATATAAAACGGATCTCTAATAATTGTAACCATCATATTGCAACAAAAATATCAATACCTAGATGAGAGTAGCAAGCAATTAATCTTAAAGGGGCCATAATTCCTGTGCAATGATAGCCTTCTTTTGTAGTATATTTTGATGACACTTCCCATGTTATTTCTATTGTTACCACAAAGTATGGTATTGTATCCATGACCCATTTAAGGGTTTGTGCATTACATTTTAATTTTGTGTTATTATAGTAGTACAAATATAATATTTTTTTACTCTATCTTCTCCTTGTGGTTTGATCTATGGTTTGGGTAATTAATGTTCTATATAAATTACGAATAAAATTTGGTTTCTATTAAATTTTGTGAAAAAATCCATATTCAAAATAGATATGTTAAGTATTCATTAGGTTAGAAGTTGAAGAGTTCAATTATTCCTTGTTGTTAACTTTTTAAGAAGGAAGCACTATTCTTGTTACGTAAACATCGACAACATCTATGTTTTTGTCAAAATCGGTTAGGTATTTACATATGAAAAACATTTTCTAAAAGGTGCGATTAAATATTTCGCCCTAATATTTTGGCTTGGGTTATTATATAGTTTGCAAGCATAGGCTTAAAATATTTTAACCAAATTTTAATTGTTCAATATATTAACATTTGAAGAAGAGTTTAAATGGCATTTTCTTATATATTTATCCTAAGATATCATAGATGAAAGCTCAGATGGATTCATCTACTAGGATTAGTATACTATTATCATATTTGGGTGCATATGCAAGGATGCAGTCTTTGGCCTACTTACAAATCTTAGGGCTAAGCATGAATTGGATATCTAGTTGTCAATAATTTAGTCATGTTCATGATAATTGACTTACATGTACTATTAAGGATATCTCTAGGAATGCTCTCCTTAGTTTAAGGTGGGCCTATGTCACATCCTCTAAAAGATAAACCCCTATCCTTTCTTAGATAGGTTGTCACAGTAGGATTATGGAATTTCGTCTTTGATAACCAAAATAATATACATGAAGCCACAATAAATGATCTTTGGGAGAAGTTAAGAGTGTTCTCAAGCACTAAGATCTACCCCATTCCTCATAAATAAACTTGTGTATGACATCATGACTTTGATACCATGTATGAATAATGAACAATTTCACAAATCCATGAATCATCAAACTGACAACCTTCCACAAGAAAATATATGCAAAGCTAATAAGTGGCAAAGTGAAACTAACTAGCATAATAGTTATATTAAGTAATACTTAATGGTAGTTGTTACAAAGTATGTAAAGAAGCACGTGCTTATTTCGAGTAAGGAAATGAATAAAATGATGAAACTAACTAAAAGTAGACACCTATGGTAGATGGTTTTACTAAAGATAGACATGAATAATAGATAAAGGTAATTAGATTAGATAACATGCTATGAGTGTAAATTAGCCTAGGCTAGATAACTGGCAATTAGGTGTCAAGTCAAGGGTACATGAGTGATTAACACAGATATAAAAGTGAGAATATCCTAACTACGTAATATGCACCAACATCCCCAAATGTGAAGCTTAGGAAGAGAGAGTGTAATAGATGAATACTCGATCAAGACTATTTGCTAAAACCCATCCACTTCGAGCTATGTATCCCTAAGTTTTGCTTACAAGAACTTGGTGCATTTTTTTGGTTAAATTTATTTTATTACCTTACTATATTATATGCATCTAGTTAGTTTGTATTATTGAATAATACAAAAAGATTACTTGGTCTTTGGTCTCTATTAGTCACATGCCTTTGAATTATGTTCATAGTTGACACTTGTCTACTTTAAATCGTGTTACATTCGTATATTCATGCTAGTTCTTCTAGTCATCTTCATTTATTTTTCATATCTAGATTTAGCTAGATCCACTATCATGAATGTCTACTCTAACTAATTTTCATCTTTCATGTATTACTTACTCTATATTACCAACCATTAAATATAGCTCACACTATAAAATTATTCTTTTACAACAATCATTAAGTATTATTCAATAAAATTTATTTCTATATTATTTCTTTGTCTCTTATTAAACTTCACATAAATTTGTCAGCTTAATAGATCATAGATTTATAGAATCTTTCATGAACTCTATGAACATCATCTCCATATTTTTGTAAAGACCCTCCAAAAATGTAGAGAATGTGATAGAATTGTAATCAACTTGAATTTCAAAGGAATCCACAACTTAGGTCTCAAAAAGAATCCTCATGCATGGAAGATTCTAGGAAGTTATGAAATACTCTACTTTGCTCATGAACAAGTGTGATCCCAAAGCAACACTTTACACATCTAATATAATGAGTGTATTATATTTTTTCTGCTGACATCGTTGGGAACAACAAACTGTCATCTTTAAAATGAAAATTTAAAACATAATTTCATTGCTAACAGATGGCCTTTGGTTATGTTGGGGAGAAATTTTGTTTATAGTGGGCATTCCAACAAGGTCCCATCTCCTACTTTTCCCACCTCCACCAACCTGTCAAATAACTGTTCCAACTGCCATATATTCCAACTATTTGCAAGATATATGTGGCTCAAAAAAACCCATCTTCAACAACGGGTATCCACCCAAAAACATTATTCTATTGCGATCCTAAACCTACGTCTTGTGTCTGTCAGCAAGCAATCATTCTCATTTGATTTCGCGCGATTTAGTAGAAATTAGTTTGGCCTACATCTACTTTTATGAAATAAAATATAAATCAAGTAATTGCCGGATTACCGAAAATCGCATTATCGTACCAAAATAAAAGCTAACGTGGCTTTATCGTGTCCACTTTCATTATGTGTAAAAGCAGAGTTGGACAAGGTACAAGTATCCGTGTCCATCTTAACACAAAGGAATGGAAAGATGACAAGGGGAACTTAATAGTTTAATATTAGTGTTTGTCGGCATAGCCCATAGGTCATTCTCTTAAAGTTATGACGTAATTATGACGTAGGTTGTATGTATTATTTTCTAATTCAATAATTTTAGGGCTTTCAATTTTTTTATGAGGGTCATCCACGAAACCGTTTAGCTATTTGATACGGGAGCACGAGTCGTAGGTTGAATTTCTTTGGCTGAGAGCCAACGACTGAGGGTTATCAATTCTACCAAATTTGTCCGGTGTACGATCTCAACCTCATCCCTTATTTTGATGTCAGTCTCATACTTAACAAGATTTGCTCCTTGGTAGGCTTATTAAGAACCTTTCAACTTCACCACTAGACCAAGCGCTCATTGACGTTTTCAAAGTTTAGTATGACGAGGGCTTAATATGCGGGGCTCGCTTCGTGTGTCAACAATACTTATTAGTAAATGTTGTATTGATTGTAATTTATGTGAAACATACTTTAGATTTGTATAAATAATACTTATTAGTAAATGTATTGATTGTAATTATATGAAATATTTTTTAGATTTAGAAGAACCGTTGGATGAAGTATTTGAGAGCATTCAATTTTGAGTGGAATAGGAAGAAACAAAATGTAGAATAGCTAATGGAGTAAAAAACGATAATTAGCCTTTGGGCCCTTGGTCTACTATTGAAATTGAATGGTTCCAAATGAGCCCACCAGGGATCAAGTGTTGTTGAGTGCAAGGCTTTGACATCATAATGGATGAGGACGGGATTGTGCCTCGGGCGAATTTGGTAGAATGGATACTCCTCGGTCCTTGGCTCTTAGCCAAAGAGGTTTCAACCTATAATCTCGTGCTCCCATATCGGGTAGCAAAAATACTTTGTGGTGGCCCTTGTTGGGTTGGGTTAGGTTGCTCGCAGGCTTCATGCCTTTGCTGGGTAGCCATGCTCGCAAGTTTGAACCTCCATAAAAAAAAACAAAAATAGAAAATTAAATACAAACCAAAGGTCTTTACTTATTCTAAATTCTTGATTTTAGAACTCAAATGGCTATTTCTTCACATGTATTCAAATAATTGCTCTATAAATTTTATCATCTTGACAGAATTTCACATTTGTCAACCTATATGGCCAGCATAAATACATACCGCAAAAATGTGTTACATATTTAATTTAAAAGTATAGAAGAGAACTAATAATTGATTGAAATCAATTTTCTCAAACTATACCTAATATAATTTAGTAATCAAATGCAATTAAAAGTGATTTTCGAAGACACTAAATAATTTTTTGGATCGATAAACTTTAAGTATTTTATTAATAATCAAAAGAGTATATGTGTACATTTCTAGAGTTTAGGTTTAGAGATAATCAAATGTACATATCAATACACCATTTCCAAGTTCCCTTTTTTTCAAAGAGTACTTCCCTACCCATATGCAAAATGAGAGACATAGTAGCACATGAAAGTGATAGTCTATTTTTCCTTTAGCCTTAAATAGTCACTAACAAAGACCTACTCGGACCCTAGTTTTAAATCTTTCAAAGAGTTTTCCAAGGTTAAAAGATAATAAGTATTATTTCTTCATTTGTTGTAGCATCCTAAATTGTGTGTGGTATAATGTTGGTCCATAGATAGATCTCAATTTAGTGTCCAAGGCTTCCATGTATTATTTGCCTTTTTGCTATGCAAATAATTAATAAATATTTGAATTTAGCTCCTTTTTAGATTTAATTTCTATTGAAACCCTTAACTTTAGGTGTGCCTCTTTAATTATTTCCTCTTATTTATTTTCCTCTTGCACACATAGGCCCTATTTAATTATGGTTGGCCTTTTGTATTTTTTTCGAGTTCAACCCCTACTTTAAGTATATTTTTAGAATCTTGATATGTAGATTGGCTTTCGATTTGAATTTGAGCCTGAAATTGCCAATGCAGGGTGATTTTATTGGTATAGGGCGGTTCTAACTCACCCCATACTCCATAGCTTGTGAGAAAATTTGAATTGTGGTTTCCATCTATTTTTGTATAAAGATTTTTAATCCTATTCAACTCTCTTTGAGTTTCAGGCTCCAAATGGACTAGGTGAGGTATAAATACAAAGTTACCTCCCTCATTTTGAGATACACAATCAAGAATCAATTCGCATTCAAGGTTTTCAATCTAAGGAGCAATCAACATAATATATTAATATTAATATTTCATTCATTCAACATCAAGCATTGAAGACAAGGAGTGAATGCTAGATCCAAGCATTAGTGAAGACATACATGTTCTTCATATCCTAGATCCAAGGTCAAGGCTACAGTAAAGATCATTTCCAAGCATCTTCATAAGCAATTCAACAAAACAAAGGTTTGTGAAGATGTTGAATTTTATCAAGCCTTTGCTACTAATAGTATGCTTCCCTTCCATTTCAAGCATTTTCAAGGTTGATTTCTAAACAAGGGTTTGACCACGACAAACCCATTTCCACAACCATTTTCCTATTTTTTGTGCGCAGGTGTAGGTGATAGGTAGCGCAGGTTTAAAAATAGTGGCATAAAACTCAAATAGAGAGTCTCAGTTAACAAAAATTACATTTGAACTTGATTGATACAAGGTGATTTAGACTTACCCCCGACCTCCAACTTTCCTTAAATGCTTAAAGGCACCCCATACCTACTACTACGAACTATAGTCCCAATCAAAGGTCAATTACAATATTATTTTTTTGATCTATTTGTGGATTTAGTATTATTTTTAATATCTATCTCCATGCTTAATTACCTAATTTTTCCTTGCATACTTGCATTTCTCATTATTAGTTTACATAGCCAACTCGTCAACACGTGTAGAAAGGAATATGTGCATCCTCTTAGCACTTGAATCTCCTTAAGTCTAGTGGATCAACCTTCCTTCCAACGTGTGATTGAAGATAGGTGTGAACATCCTATTTTGATCATTCATCCTAGTGATTTCTCCTCACATGCATGTTTCCTTTCATCACATATGTCAAGTTCAGGAATTATGCCTTTTACTTTTATGAGATAGAATTTAGCTTTCAGTAAGGTTAAAGAATAGCTTACTATTTCTAAAAAGGTCTTAATGTTTCTCCAAATATATGTTGTCTGAGTTTAGGGAAAGTTTTTTTCTTATCTTGGAAAAAGATTGAGTTTCAATAGAACAAGTCAAGCCATTGGGGTTTTATCACATTTCGGGCTATTTACATAATGGTTTGATAGCTATCGTGACAATCAAAACTATCAAAGGTTTTAAATAGAGGGCTACAAGTGAGGATTATGTTGGTTTCAATTACCTTGGATTTTAAGGAAAGAGACATGTCTATTATTCCTTTGAAACCCTATTACTATCAGCGCGGTACCCAAGTCTTCAATGTAGAATGCATTTTGGTGATGATTTTCTATTTATTTGATATAAAAAATTATTTATGATAGCTTTCATGACATTTTCATAGTGAGAAGACATCATCCATACTCTATGACAATTATTTAAAGGTTTGAACAAAGGAGAAGATAGAGGTATGACATTGTAACACAAATGATGGTGATAGTGCATTGTTTTGTGTTGAAGCCTCGTTATGAAACACCAAAATATGAATGTTCCAAGTGTTGGAAATGAACTCGTGCAAGAAGAGCCAAGTTAGGCTAGAGAGAACCAAATGTACATATCGAAACATGTTTTTAATTTTTCTCTTTTTTCAAAGAGTACTTCCCTACCCATATGCAAAATGGGAGACATAGTAACACATGGAAGTGTTAGTCTATTTCTCCTTTAGGCTTAAATGGTAGTTAATAGAGTGTTAGCTCAAATCCTAGTTTCAAAGCTTTCAAAGAGCTCTCCAAGGTTAGAAGATAATAAGTATTATTTGTTCATATGTCAAGTTCAAGAGTTATGCCTTTTACCATTTGAGAAAGAATTTAGCTTTCAATAAGGTTAAAGAATACCTTACTATTTTAAAAAAGTTCTTAATGTTTTGCAAAATCTATGTTGTGTGAGTTTGGGGAAATTCTTTTTTTTTTTTTTTTAATGATGGCAATAGAAAAATTCAAGCTATTGGGATTTTATAATATTTTGGGCTATTTGCATGGTTTACAAGCTATCATGACAACCAAAACTATCAAAAGATTTAAAATAGAGGGCTAAAAGTAACGATTGTGTTGGTTTCAATTACTGTGGAGTTTAATGAAAGATACATGTCTATTATTCATTTAAAACCCTATTACTATGAAGTAGAGGTACACATAGCCTTCAATGTAGAATGCATTTTGGTGATTTTTTTCTATTTATTTGATATAAAAAAAACATTTATGTAGCTTTCATGATATTTTCATAGTGAGAAGACAACACCGATACTCTATGACAATTATTTTAAGTTTTGAAAAAAGGAGAAGATAGAGACATGACATTGTAACACAAATGATGGTGATAGTGCATTCGTTTGTTGTTTTACTCACAAGCTCCCTTACATGTTTTAGTGAATCATGCATTGGCATTTGTTAATAGACCATGTTATTGTTGAAACCCTTATCAAAAAGCTTTATCAAAAGCTTTAATAAAACTTTGTACATACCTTGATCCTATCTAGGAATAATATAAACTTAATATTATCATGCAGAGTGCTTGTCGTAGAAAGGGTTTTTTGTTGTTATCTTGGGGCTTTTTTTGGCATTTTTATGGACTTTCAAGTAAAATTCATTCTAACAACATTATTTATACATTTGTTTCCTATCAAAAATACTATCGAGTGTGAAAGTTGTGTTCAAGGGTTTTGTATAATAAATGTTGTATGTTGTCCTTCTCTTTGATTTGGTCTTATTGTAGCATAATTGCTTACATGATGAATGTGTCTGTCACATTAAAGACATAGTGGAAAATTTTGTTAGTCCTTTATTATTATCCAATGTCAATAGGGTGTTGTTGAAGTGAAAAAGGGTTTGTGTTATTCTTTAAATGTCCATATGATAGTGATAAAATGAAAAAGGCAAACTATGACAAATGTGTTGAGTTTGCATATGAAGACAATTTTTTATAGGAACAATTTCCTCTTTTTAATGAATCTTTGAAAGTCATCATCGTGCATATAAATCCTGAACACAATCTCAAAATGGTGACCATTCATTATTAAAAGATGGCAATATTAGAGCGCAATATCAAATGTTATTTCCAACATCAAAAGATAAACACAATTGGAAGGAGTCTCACAAATAGATAGTAAAGAGGGATAAAACTATCACGAAGAAATGTTGGTGGTAGAGTTTCTTAAGGGTAGGATACATTAATTTTACATGATAAGGGCACTTGAGAACCTAGCATTGAAAATTTCTAAAGATCTCATTCAATTTGTCTAGACCCTTCTTCAATGTCAAAACTCAAGCTAAGAAAACTCTCTGTGATAATGGAATGTGGATGAAAAATCGAAAAGGTTGAATGAATTTATTAAAGGTGTCAATACCATTGTCAAAATTGTTCAAACCCTTGTCAAGGTGTATTTTTTAATTTCAATGTCAAAATAGTGTCAAGCAAAGGACTCTAAAGAAATAAAAAATGTACATGAATATGTTGCACTATCATAAGTGTTTCTTTCCATAGTGAGAGATTGACTTAATAGGTGGGGTATGTATTTTTCTTATGATGATATTTTCCCATTGTAAACATTAGAAGAGTTGTGTGGTCTATCTTCAAAAACTTAAAAAGATGTTGTCAACATTGAAAACCTTGTCTAAACCCTTTCAAATAATTGTTCATTATCAAAAACATTATTAAACCCTCCACATAGTTCAAATATAAAATAAAATACTTTTAATATGAAAATGGGTAGAGATGAGTGACTGAGGAATTATGAGTATAAAGAAATTATAGTGGTCATGGATAGGAGATAAAGACATTTGAGGTAGTAGTTGGGTTGATGCTTAGTGAATAGGATATGAAAGAATTTGTAGAGTTATTAAGCATAGTTTTAAATTCTCCATCCATGATGTTTCCTTTCAAACCCTAGAAGCTTTAAAGGTCACAAATACATGAAAGACGATCATGCTAGCATGAAAAAAAATCTAAATGCATACAAGTCTATTAAAAATGATGAATTTAAGAGTTCCCAATGCAAGTCTCAGTGAATAGTAGACTATTGAAACAATGCTTCAGTAAGCCTTTCCAAATACTTATAATCAATATCCTTTGACACACTAATATCTTGTGCTCTCTTTTTCATGTGTTATATTTCACTGGGTTTGTCCTTGCTTGGGGGCATCTTATAGTGGAAATGTCTTGTGGGTGCATGCTAAATTAAAACCATTGCTCTTGTTAAGAGGTTTGTAATATCTTTAACATAGGGGCATACACTCTGCTCCTTCTTTCACATTTTTCACATACATAGACACAATGGTTAAATACAATCTCTTATGCGAATGACTAAGGAAACAATGCTTTCCTTGAACTTATCCCCTCATTTCATTATCATTCCATGTGCATTATTCAGTGGAGCCCTTTCGAGACTATGTTTTCCTTGGGATTGATCCTTCCTTTCTAGATCCATTTTGGAAATAATGCTTTCCTTAAGGACTTGTCCTCCTATGATGAATTTCCTAAGAGGACCATGCTTTACTTGGTTATCCTTTCTTGATGGGTTGACTAGCATAACACAACTTGATAGACCTTCAATTCCATATTTTGCAGTAGTATTTTATCTTCACATGGCCCATACTAAGTCAAAACCTTACTAAGATAATTGATAATCTCTCTCTCTCTCTCTCTCTCTCTCTCTCTCTCTCTCTCTCTCTCAGTTTGCTTCCTTTTATCTTGGGTTTGGATTTGACAAGGACCTAAGTCACTTGGGTGCTTGGTATCTCCTTGTCTCCTTGACCTTGATAAAAAAATTCCAATGCATTGATTTACTTTACCATGAGCATGAGGTAATCTCATACTCCTGCTAAAGCGGGGGCTAAATGTGCCATCCTAAATTGTAAGAACTTATAATTAGATGCTCAATTAGGCCCTATTTTAGTATTCGTGATATCTCATGCCCATTATGCTTGATCCATCCCTACATTGCCTATATTTTTAGCTTTCTTTCAATATTCTCGACTCCTAATTCCAACTTTATCCTGTTTTGGAAAGAAGAGGACACCAAACCTGCCCTCTTTCCAAGAAGAGGGTGCCAAAACCATCCTCTTCCCTATATTTTCCCTTGAAATTAAAATTGGGGGCCCATCTCATTGAATTAGCGGGATTTCTAAATTTCTGTCGATTTCCTTTGAGTTTTGAGCCCCAAAATGTTGTGAGAAGTATAAAAGAAAACCTTCTTCTCCTTATTTTGTAAGGACCTATGATCAAGATTTCAATTCCTCTACTATAGTTTTGTATCCAAGCACTCTCAAAAATTCTCAAGCAATATTGCGAGCATCTAAAGCATCTTTGAAGGCAATCTTCTTCATAGTAGAAAGCTTCTCTCCTATGATGGCCAAGTAGAGGAGATCTCAATCAAGAAAGAAGATCCTTTGTCCTTCTAAATGCATTCATCCATGATCCATGTTTCAAGGCAGGAGTCAATCAAGCATAAAAACATTGAAGATCATTGAGTAACATTCGTAGATCTATACATTTGTGAAGGGCATCCTTGATTCTTTTCTACATTCCAAGGTTCAAAGACTACATACAACCACATTCAAGCAACATGCAAGCATCTTCATAGACATCAAGATCTCAAAAAAAATTTATGGAGGTATATGCATTTACAAAGTAGATCTAATATTTACTTTACATTTACAAGGATTCCTTTCATGCAAAATCATTTCTATTTCCAGGTTGATTACTCAACTGGTGTTTGACTAAGGCACACGCCTTTCTACTCAACATTTTCCCCATTTTTATTTGCAGGAACAAATGACGTTCACGATGATTTAAATCTAGAAAGTAAAGGACTTGACAAGTAATCCATAACTAAATTCAATCAAAATCATTGAGAACATGACACCTAAATTGCCCTCTTCCAAGAAATAGGATGCCCAAACTGTCCTCTTCCATAGTAAACAACATCAAATTGAAATCACAGGTCAGTGGTGTTCTCTGGTTTCTATTCTTGATGTACTTGTACATAGTTGTATGTTTTTCGTCAAACTGTATATTTTACAACTTGTCATTTTTACCTATTCTACCTTCTATCTTACATTAGTCAATCATATCTCCCTAATCAATTCACACATTTCCACAAAAATGAAGGGTCATTTCACCCACTTAGTGCTTAAGTCCTACTTGAGCTTAGTGTGTCATTTCCTTTTGATTGTGAAATAATGAATTGGTTAGGTGTTGCACTAGGGAACCACTCTAGATCCCCTTGTTGTTTGTCTAACCACTTTTCCATATTGTACATATATGAAGACAATATATGGTATGAGAATATAGTAGGTTGCCGTAGGTGTCATGATAATTTATAAGGGGAACCAAGAGTTGCAAAAGATTGAGGTGTCATAGCCTTGCCACTGTGAATAACCCATGATGGATAATCTTATGAAAAACACAACCAATAAAGTACCTACAAACAATTATATCTTATTTCAATACCTTTAGGTCGAAAATACATACATTTTTTGTGCATGTTGTAAGTTGTGTAATAACGTGAGCAACTATTAGTTGTGCAAAACCCCGTTTTACTTAAAAACTGTGAAACACTCAAACCTTCTTGCAAAATACTAATGCATGAATATGTGTAAACATTTCAGTTGTGTGAGAATTGATTGAACTTTGAGCATTGTGTGTCAAAATAATATTGCAATAATGATTTATCTCATCACCTCCATAACACTTAGGTTTACTTTAGTTATTTTCTCTCATTTTCCTTAGTAAACAATAGTAGTTCAGATTAGTTTATATGAGAAACCTAGGGAAGTAGCTTTCTTTGGAGGTTGGTCTATGATTATTAAAGCCCACACTTTGAGATATCTTTTTCATGTTTCACTAAATAGCTAAGCTAGGTGCTTAGCAAGAGTGTATATTCAAGTGGTAATAGGTTTTGGCATGCCTAATACTATTGTTAAAGCTAAAACACCCCTTAAATCATTTCAATTTATTGCTATTATTGGTATATGTACTAGTAAATTGTGTTTTTAAATCATTTATAACATAATTAGAAACTCAAAGAGCTTTGGTTTTTTAAATTTCAGTACAAAAATTGAATGCAAAAGATATAAACAAGAGGAAGGTACTATAATCACCAACTGGCACAATAATCACTCAAGCAAATAGCATTGTCATTCACAAGATACTTGTTTTACTTGAAGAAGGTAGTCACTCCTTACAACACTCTCGTACTCCACTTTTTTTTGCCACATGAGCAAGAATGCTCTATTTTTTTTTCTCTGTGTATGCAAATGCATGTGTGTGTCATCTTTGACTTATACATAGTAGTGGTGAAGTTAGAATCAGAGAACTCAAGATCAAGATGAAAAACGTGTGCATTGAAGTAATTGTATAGAAGTATATTAATTGTTTACATAAGGTGTTTACCACGTGAGCTTCACTTAGTGAACCTGGATCATAGCACGTGCATTCGTGGCATACTAAAGAATCACCCTATTTTCAAAAAATATTGCCCCAAGCTCCCTTTTTGTCACCCCCTCCAATACCCCCATACATGTTTTCCTATATAAAGCCCCAACCCCACCCCTAAACCCCCCCCCTATTTAGCCAATATATTGCCCCTTTTTTCGCTCATTTTAAACTCCCCAATATGAACGCACGTGATAGTGTATTGCCTCTTGAGTGAAGATCCATAGTGTTTACATGATAATCTGTATATCAAAATGAAAGGATAGATATATGTAAAGTACATGTAAAACAAACATACAAATTATTAGAAAAACATAATTAAAAAAATATTCATTATGCTAAATTTTCATGTGATGTGATGTGATGAATTAAGAAACTAAGTAAATTTAATTAAAAGGGGTAAATGGTAAAGGCCATCGTGGTTCCTTCTTGACCAGGCGTTGAGTAGGTAGTTGCAAAAAATTCATTTGGTTTGGTGAATGTACGGGGACGGTGTACCTGCACTCCAACCTTTGTGGAATCAATTGTTATTTCATTAGGAAAAATAAAAAGCAAGCGAATCGCTTTAAAAAAGTAAAAATCCATAAATAGTTTGTCTCTTTCGACTAAATATCTTGAAATAATGAGAATAAGCGTCAGATACAGTCCCCGTTCTCCAGTTACCCATGTTTGTCACGATGGTGTTGATGGCGACAACCATTATCTCACTCCTCCAACACGTGTGGAGGCTTCACAATCATCCAACACGTGTGGGGGAGGCTTACCAATCATCCAGCCTGAAAAGCAGGCGGAGGTAGATCACTAATTCCGCGACAGTCAAAGCGCGCCGCCCGTCAACCGTCAGCCTTTCCATGCAATTGCCGCTTTGCATATTTAAAAGGTCAACAGAGGAATGTCCGTTGAGCTCCCCAAATTTTACTTTCGGTATAAACTTTGGTAAACACATAAATTATTGGGTCCGTTGCACGTCTTCCCGCCGCCGGGAAAAAAACAAATTGAGCACGTGCTTCATATTCCGAGAAGATCTACCTGAGTTAGATGCGGCTCCCCGTGTCACGATTTTCACAAGCAAACATGCCGACGTCATTTGACCGGATTCATTCGGGCTGTTGCCGTTGATGAGATTTTCAAAAGGCACATCAACAATGTGCTAAATTAATATGCACCGTCGGCCAAAGACGACGGAACTTTCAAGTTTGGCCTATAAAACACATTCCTTTCCCAAATGCTCTGCTCAGAAAACAGCACAGATTTCAAAAGAGGTTGTTAGCGATGGAAGTCAAGGCACTGGAATGGATCAGGGGCGCCATTATTGGAGCTGGAGCGTTTGGCACAGTTAGTCTTGCCATCAACAAGTCTAATGGGGAGCTCTTTGCTGTGAAGTCCGCGACAGAGGACTCTGTTTCTTGTTTAGAAAACGAATTCAACATTCTCAAGAGTTTGGATTCTCCAAACATTGTGAAATGTCTGGCAAAGGATTACAGTGTTGAGAATGGGACGGAGGTGTGCAATCTGTTAATGGAGTATGTGCCAGGGGGCAGCGTGGCGGATCTGCTGAGTAAATTTGGGGGACAATTGGATGAGTCGGTGATCAAATCCCTAACTCGTGGTATCCTCCGTGGATTAGATTACCTCCACAGGCAGGGGATTGTTCACTGTGACATCAAGGGAAGGAATGTTCTTGTTGGGGGCGCTGACATGGTTAAGCTTGGTGACTTTGGATCTGCCAGGAGAACAGAGGAAAAGGGGTTAATGAGTGATTTAAGAGGCACTCCTCTGTGGATGGCTCCTGAAGTGGTGAATCAAGTAGAGCAGGGTCCGCCTTCAGATATTTGGTCTGTGGGCTGCACAGTTGTGGAAATGGCCACTGGAAGGCCGCCATGGTGCACCGGTTCGAATCCCCTTGCAGCCCTGTATCTGATCGGTTGCACAGACCAATTGCCTGAATTTCCCGCCTGTCTTTCGCCTGAAGGCCGGGATTTTCTGGAGAAGTGCTTCCGTAGAGATCCGAAGCAGAGGTGGACTGCTGCAAAGCTGTTGGAACATCCTTTTCTCTCTCAGATCAACTGCTGTTCTGTATCAGAGGTGAATAGGGCTCCTCTGTCTCCTACCAGCACTTTGGATTTTGGTAGCCCTGATTGGGATTCTGCCTCTTCTAGTTTGTGTCAATCTGTCCCAATTTTGTCTCTGGGTATTCAAAGATCTTGTGTTAAAGGTGAAGAAACAGGGGAGGAAAAGGAGCCTGTCAAGAGACTTTCAGCTAAGGACAGATTGGCAGCATTGGCTGTAGGATGTGAGAAGCCTGATTGGTTTTCAAGCCCCCCAAGTGGCCACTGGATTGTTGTTAGATCCAATTTTCCGTTTTCGAATGCCCAAAATTTTTCCGCAGAGGCAGAAAGCAAATCCATTACGGAAACCACTGATGGGGAAAAGCAACAATTCATAAACAGGAGTTCAGATTTAGAGGCCTCTAGTGAAGACATACAGTATAAATTGGATGTGCCTTCAATGTCAATAACATCATCTTTGATTGTTGATGGCTCTCAGGAGTTGTGCGAAGTTTCCTTAAACCACACTTCACTCCTAAAACTCCCTCCTGAAATCCATAGCAGAGTAGAAGAAAAAGAAATTCCATTTGAGTCTGCCACTCAGAGTGGACAAATTTGCCTCACCTGTTGTATTCTGCTTATTGAGCAGTTTTGCCCCCAAAAATGTATGGAAGGACAAATGTCCATTAGCTCCAGGGCAGAAACACAAAATTTTATTTTAATTCATTTATATTGGTTTCATATATTTCTTGTCTTGTGGGATGATTTTAGTTACAATGGTGTTTGTTTCTTTGATGAAGTTTTCCTTTTTAATCTTTGGCACCTTGCAATCTATGCAAAACAAGCTCAAATTGGTTTGTTTTCTTCATACTGTTTTTTAATCTCCACATCTTCTGTTTGAGAATCGAAGCCCTACTCAGAATCCTATGGTTTTGGGAGTGGCAATATATTAGCTCACAAACGGATTTTAGGATTAATCAATGGCTTTTGTGACAAAAGAATATTTAGCTTGGCACCACAAAGATGAACTCTAATGAACCATCAAATAAGATTTTTCTGCTATTTGCTTTCTGATGAAAAACGGTATGGGTAGATATAATTCAATTATGAAAGGTTCGACTTTAGAGCTCATCAATTTGGGCATTAAGTCCAAACCTTATTTGGGCATTAAGTCCAAACCTTATTTGGAGCCCCCAAGAAAAAATGTTTTAGTAGAACAAATTAGCACCCTTTAGACCCTCAATTTTGTTTAGGATGATATGCTTGATGTTATTCTCTACCATGTATCTAGTTTCATGTAGTACAAAGATAATTTTAGGCTCAGGTTTCATGGTCTTATTATAAATGGTTTTAGGACAAGATTAAACAAGACATTCTAAATTTTGTTTTGTTTAGATTACTTATTTAAAATCATATTAGTTTTTTTAATAAGACTCACTTATTAATGTAATTAAAAATCAGTCATTCAAAATCACACTGTTTTGTTTGATAGAACTTATCTACTAGTGTGATTTTAGATGAGCCACCTAGAAAAATCATAGGCATGAGTGTGCTATTTAAGCCAAATTTAATTTCCTTAAATGAGAGTCTATTTAGTATTAAGTGTCAATTCTTAAATTGTTAATAGTGTTAATGCAGATTTATTAATGTAAACCACCTCATTCTTACAAATAATCCATAAAAGTATTTAGTTTGTCAAAAAGACTAACAAAATGTAAACACTCTTTGTTTTTCTCAAAGTGCTACCTTTGTTGACCCCACGATTGTTGACATAGCATTTTCTAGGATAATATGCTTTCCCTCTACAACATATCTCACTTCAATTAAGATAAAGATAATTTTAGGCAAAGGTTTTCATGGTGTTCTCATAGTTGATTTTTCGGGCAAGCTTAAACAATGTACACTAATCTTTTATTTGTTTAGGTGGTATACCAAATTATACTAGTTTTTTCTACTAAGATCTAGCTATTAATGTGATCTCAGATGAGTCATTTGAAATCATACTAGCTTGTCTAATAGGCTCCACCTATTAGTATGATTTTAGATGAACCACCTAAACAAATTTGAATTTAGAGTGTGTTATTTAAGTTAAAATTTATTTTTATCAATCGATATATCACCTCATTCTTACAAATAATTCCTAAAAATATTTAATTTGTCAAAAAACACTAATGAACTATTATACATTTTGTTTGCATGGTACCATTTGATTTCTCTCCTAGAACTATTACTCTTCTTCTTCTTTTTTCGTCCAAACTTACTCTTATGTCTCAAATTAAGGACAAAGCGTTTTTTATTTTCATAATGATTGTCTATCTCAACTTAAATACATCAACATGAGAATTTATATGAATTCTTTTGACAAACATATAAAGAAGTGACAATAAAAATTAAATACATCAACATGAGATTTATATGAATTCTTTTGACAAATATATAAAGAAGTGACAATAAAAATTATTATAATGTAATGTTGGAGATTTACAATGAAGAATTTTTTGTTTGTGTAGACGTGATTCCAAAGGTAAGAACATATTACCGGTATGACACCATACCCTTCATGGTATCATGTACTTTTCAATTTTATTTTCCACATATTTCATACAAATCATTAGTAAAATAAAGTGCATCTTCAACTTTTTAGTACCATTAAAATACCTTTCGAAATGATGAATTTGCATCAACTTTCTTAAAAAAAAGTATTTATCAATGCTTTTTAGGCCATGTGAGTTTTTATAGTTTTTTTTCATGAGTTTGGTTTCTAGTATAAATATATAATTATTATTTATTCTATGAAATTTTTATTTAAATGGTTTCAATAATGTCATAGATGTGCCTCATTGGTTTTCTTAGATTCAAATAATCAGTATATATTTATATTTAGTTTAAGACGTAAAATCTAAAATATGTTAAATAATATTTATCTATAGTTTTTTTAATTTGTATGGTTAGAGAGGCTTCACAAATCAATATTTGTGCCACATTTTTAAAAGGTCGTATGAAGTTTTTATGATAAGTGTGTGATTATGTTGTAGACAATAATTATAGTAATAGGTTTTTAGTAATGAATTAGTGTATCTAATATTAGAATTTTAAAAGATTATATTATATGTTTAACAATTATAAAAATGAAACATCAAATTTTAATTAAGAAATCAATAATGTCCTTGAACGAGAGTCTATTTTGTATGATTTACTAATGTAATGTCAAGTGTCAATAATTCTGAGATTTTGACATATAATTAATTTCATATTGATGTATGATTTTAATTTTGAGGGTTAAATTTCTCTATACAAATTTGTGCATTATGCAAAAGATTAAATTGAGATAGGAAATTAGTTACTACATTTTATTATTATTTTGTAGGATATATTAATACTTCTTAAGTAGCTAATTGATAGATAAAATCATATTTTAATTTTAATGTACTTTTCTTAAGTTTTCTAATTTATACAGTTTACCCAACAATTATTATCATAGAATGTAAAATTTATAAGAGAAAATTATCGATACAAGTGAAGTATTAGATTATGATGATATACTTAATATAGGTCAAAATAACAAACAATTAACATCACTTATCCAATTAATAATTTGAAAAATGTTCCACATTAAAATGACAATCAATGATCACCCTCCATCACTTTTCCACCCTCGATTTGTCCTTTTCGTACCAAAAAGAGCATAAAACATGCATATTGATTCTATGCTCATGCTCGCCAATGGTGGTATTCCTTGTTCTCCACCCTCCCAACTCTCTTCCCTTAGGCTTGGTCTAGAAAAATTGTACTTCTTGGGCTTTCTTGTCACCACAATGTCATTACCTTGACTTTGAGACAAGTTATTGTTAATTTCAACCAGAGGTTTAGATGTCTGGTTGTTTTCTCTCATGCCTTTTTCTCTTACAAGTTGAAATCCAGATCTGTCTGCTCAAGCTCATCCCTTCATGTTGGCAATTTGAAGAATTTTCCTTAGTTAAATCCTTGATTATATTTGAATATTACACAACATTCAAGCTCAAATTAAGAGGTTTCAAGACAATCGTAGAATTTTAATATTGAAGGGATTTGATGGACTTGGTGACAAAAGCACATGTACTTATTGATAAAGGCATTCTTCAATGAGTAAACAATTTTTGATATTGGGGTTTTTAATTTTGAAAGCAACATAAATGATAAGTTGATGTGCTTAATGATCAACAAAACTACACTACCGATTAGTACTTCACTTCAAAATGATGGCATGTGTAGGCTTTCAAGGGGTATGCAAGGGTTGATGTTTTCACGATTATCTAAGGGGAAGAAAGAATGACATTATGAGCTAATTCGTATGTATGAAATGTTTCTCCTAAATTATAAACTTTTTATAAATTGGGTTCATGATATATAACTTGTTTGTTATTTGAGACTCTTGTTGCTATTGTTCAAACTATACCTTGTTACGACTTGTTGTTTAACAAAACTCTCTTTTGCTTTTATATTAAAATGTAACTCTCCATTTTTTTTAATGTAATCTTCTTCTTGTTGTGGAACTCTTTTTTTTTTTAAATTGAAGTCTCCTTACTTAGAATAAAAACATCACTTACATAATCAATTTAAAAACTAATTTCAAATTAATACATTTCCTTCAAGGTACAGTCTACCATTCTAAGTAGCTCGCCGAACACTCTCCCATCTGACGTGAAGGGAAGTTACGTGTACACCTTATAGCCAAACAATTTATCTACTTGTGCTTCTCATTTACCGTCAGTTGGAATTAAGAGATCGTGCGGTAACCATTTGGCCACGGTCATATGGTATAAAAAATGAGCGGCCGGGGATTCTTCGTGCCAACTGGTAGTTGGAATGCTTAATTTTGCGTGCCGACAACTCTGCATACAAATTATTGTCATAAAGATCCTCCTCGAATATTCCTTATACCTGTGCTTAACCCATATTTTCAAGAGATTATAAGGAATCTTTCGTCGTATTCAATTCATTTTGATATTGAATTCTACCTTTTTCTTTAATGGACTCTCAACGTTCATTTATTCTTTCTTAGTATCGTTTTATTTGTGGGATGATGACAATGGATATCTTCTCAATATACAATTTCAGTTGTGTTTGTACAATTGTTTTTTAGTGCTGACAATTATACCACTTTATAAAGAGATAATCGACACTTATTTTAAGAGCTTTTATATAATATTTACAATTTTTTTTATGGATTATTTATTTTCTTTTATTAAATTGAAAATTCTATCGTGAGCTTGGATGTTAAATTAAGGGAGGTGGAAATGGAAAAGAAAATTTAAAATATGAAAAATGTGGGAAAAATTATTATAAGATTTTTTTTACTTTATTTTTAAAATTATTTTCATAATTATCTATAAGTTTATATAGATGAAATAAAAAAGAAATTAGATCTTCTTTATAATAGTATTTACAATTGAATAAAATTCAGTTAATTTTGGTTCTTATAAAATAAATTTTAGTTGATTTTTTCATCAAATCAAATGAAGATGTTTCATATTTTACTAAAGATAAGGAAAAATAAGTTTTCTTGTGAAATCTTTTCTGTATGAAATTTTTATAAAAGAATCTTTTCTTATTTATCTTATATATTGTTCAATAAGATGTACAATCCTATTTCTTTTATCCTACTTCAAATTCAAAATGGTGACAACTGTAATTAAAAATACACACCTTCATCATCTAAACTCACATGAGATGCACAAGTTAAAATACAATGGCTTTCACCCTCAACATATATTAAGGCACATATATTGAAGCTTCTTTTGGAAGAACGAGGAGCCTGTTAAAACCCACGATGGATTTGATCAGGGGGAGCTTCCAGAACCTTGGGACCAGGTGTGGTTGGTCATTATGAAATATTTTACTCTTGAAGGAAGATTTGGGGTTTTCTATTACTATCATTTCCCTCTGCTAAATCATCTTCGTCATAGGGAATTGATTTTTTTACCCTTCTTTCTTCTGCATTCTATTGAGGCCAATGTTATGAAAATTCGCAAGTGCTGGGGGAAAAATAAAAAATTTTCCATTGTGCATCAAGGCCTCATCATCTGATTGTTTAATTTTCACCTGGCGCTTTGCCCACCTTGTGTCATCACTGTCCAAGGTTTCCCCACTTTGTCCAACCATTTTGTGGAGCCCTCGTTGGAAAAATGGAAGAATTCAAAGAAACCCAAGACTCCCCACCAATCTTCTTGTTCCTCCCCGACGACCACTCCTTCCAACTTTGGGCGTAAGAACAAATGTGTCTAGCCTAGTATTCCCACTGAAGCTAAGAAGGAAAAAAGGGAAGCTTGTATCCACCTCATGGATTATGATGCACAATATGGTGATACTCCCTGAAGATCGAGTAGAATTGCAGCTAAACCCCAGAGAAAAGAGAAGGCGGTGAGGGGAAAGGACATTGATGATGAGGAGGAAGATTTTGATTCAAAGACTAGGGAGCACTCGGGGAGTGAGAAGAAGGGGAAGGATGATAATAGGGTCTCGATTCATGTTTCTGCAAGTCTCTATGCTGACCCTACTAGCCCTAGGGAGAATGTTGGCGCAAAAAGCACCTCCCCTGCAACCATCTCCTACCCATCTTGCAAAATGGAAGAGAAAAATACTGATCCTAAGGACAAGGAGAAAAAATCCCAGGTGGCTGACAATGCGGACAAGTCGATGAACCCATGTGGTGGATGTGAGGCCAACGATCAAGAGATTAAAAGGATATAGGATGAATTACATGCGCTAGACAAGAGATAGAGTAGGTTGGCCAAGTTTGTCGTGAATGCCATGCACTCTTCCGCCACCACCCTTTGTCCCCTGAATAAGGAGAAGGTGAATGAGGAGGGCAAGGCCGATGATGGGGTGAAGGATCTGTACCAATTTTTGGCTGATGATTGGACCCAATTTCTCACCTCTCATGCCAGCGAGACATAATTTGATGCCTGGGTGGGTCCAGGTGGAGCGGTGGGATTCTGGTTTACACTTTTGCTTTTATCTTTTTTGGTTGCACAACTCTCTTCTCAGCCCTATGGGATTGTTTAAATTTTTTGATACTTATGGTTGGTTTATAGCCCTGCGGGCTGATACTGTTAATACTTATTGTTGGTTTATAGCCCTGCAGGTTGATACTGTTGTTACTGGTAGTTTACTTTATGCTTGTAGTAGTAGGGTTACAATTTATTTTGTTGTTTGGCTGGGGAGCAGGCTGATTACTCATTTTGCTTGGATGTTGTTTTTGGTATTAAGGGAAGGGACAGGCTGACGTTGTGTTGTAACTGTGTCGTTTATGTGTTGTAACTGGCCCCCTTGACGCTTTGCCTCCTGTGTTCTTTCTGGGTCAGCCCCCTTGTTGTGGCTACTGTTAATATAAAAAACATATATTTAGACATTTTATTAATTTGTTTGTTGTATCCTTTGTTCTTGCATACTACTATAGAAATTATGAGCCTCAATCTTGTTTCCTTTGTGTTGTAAAAATAATATTTATATAAATTACAAATTGAAATGGGTCAGAATTATCAAAGGCACATACTTTCCACATGTAGACAATTCAGAATTCTTCAAGCTAGGACATTTTCCTAGGGGTTCTTGTATATGGGATTTTATTCTATCTTGCAAGAAGGTCATCACGGATCAGATCTCATGGGATATTGCTAATGGGAGAAAAGTTCTCTTTTGGAAGGATTCGTGGGGTGGTTATCTAGCAATTGAGAATCTAATGGACAAGAGCAAAATTATAGATATATGTGACACTTTGTGAGGTCAATATGTCAAAGACTGTGTAACAATGGATCAAGATAACACTCTGAAATAGAATTGGAAATCTTGGGAGGAATTGCACCTACCAAAAAATGCTTTGGAGCAATTGAAGAGAATATTGGAAAATAGATTACTTGCTTTTAGAGAAGAAGAAGATAACATAATTTAGAACATATCTAAATCAAGCAACTACAATGCTAAAGATGGGTACAAATCCTTGGTAGAGTTAAATAGTTTACAAAAGATTGATATTCCTATTCATTTATGTTGGAATAAGTTATGCCTACCTAAAGTGGGAAATTTTGTGTGGGCAACTCTTCAAGGCAATATTTTAACAGCTAAATGGTTTAGAAAATTAGGCTTTCAAGGCCCCTCTTGTTGTGCTTTATGTGAAAATGAGGAGTCAATAAATCACATTCTTGTTCATTATCTCTTTGCACTAAAAGGATGGAACTGGTTATGTGCCAGACTAGGGTGGAATTCATATTTACCAAAAGATATTATGTCATTGTTTAAAGGTTGGCCAAAATTACACTCTAATAGTTCATTTGCTAGCTTTTGGATAATAACTCCATCTTTAATAATTTGGGAATTGTGGAAAGAAAGGAATCGTCGAATCTTCCAAGGAAATATGTTAGAATGTGATTAGTGGTCCAACAAATTGGAAGTGAATAGAATGGAGATTCTAAACTCTAGATCCAGAAATGCCAAAGGTAAAAATACAAGATTCACAACATGGGATGATTTGATGATAAGAAGTTGGTTTGGATTATCATAACCTAATTTTTTTCGTAGACCTGAAAATAATAACAAAGATAATAGATATACTTGTAGATGGATCCCACCTTGTCAAGATTGGGTTAAGTTAAATTTTGATGGAATCTCAAGAAGGAATCCAGGCATATCAGGAGCTGGATGTGCCATTCATCCATACAAAGGAGATATTATAGAAAAATTGGCCAAACCATTGGAGAGAGACACAAAAAACATTTTAGAATATAAGGTGTTGATTGAAGGTTTGTTACTATGTAAGGAATTAGGATTCCAAAGGGTGGAAATAGAAGGAGACTATGCTTTAATTATCAATGCTTCTAGATCTAAATAGTCCATCAATTAGAGATTGAAATCACTTCTAACACAAGCTTTGGAGAACTAATAAATTCTTTTCACAATACTACTTCAACCACATATATGGAGAAGGTAATGTTATAGCAAATAGATTATCTAATTTGGGAGCGGGCGACCAATCGATTAGAAAGATTAATGACATAAAATTTTCATTCTCAACTCCATGCAATGAGTGTTAAGTGTTCCATTCATTCTCATGAGAGATGGGTTTGTGTAAACCACTACTGAACAAACATGGGTTAATGAGTTTGACTCAAAACACTACACAGTTGAATCCTGATAGCAATATCCATGATATTAGTTCAATCAAATATAAATTTGGTAAAAATTTTGAGGTTTAGAGTTAAAATTGGTTGATTCAAATGTTTATTTGTGGTTATAAATTTTAATTTAGGGTTACAGTTGATAGTCATCTACACCCCTCTCCTCATAATAATTAGCGGAAGTTTGAAGAAAGCATCAATGAATTTAGGGCTCCAAATTGGTAATTGGTAGGAAAGCTTCAAGGCAGTTCAAATTTTGAGAATTTTGTGATAAAATTCGGCATATTGTTATGCTAATTCCAATTAACATTTTGAAGAATTGTATTTTGAGTAGCGGAGCAACTGTCTTTCCGTTTTACAAATGGTTAGTCAAGATTAGGAATTCAAGTTTTAAAGCAAATTTATCTGATTCTCTTTTTTGTCATTTTGATTTTAATTTTGGAAGTGTTAAAAGGGATTAATTATAGAAAGGACTATTGTAGTGCCCACCCATAATTTACTTTTCAGTATTAACTCCAGAATATTTTGGTTATTTTCATGATGATTAGGTATATGTTATGATGATTTTACTAACCCCATACTTGCATGTGTATGGTTAGCGTATATGTTTTATATTGTTGCATGTGGCATGTTTATCTTACATTTTGTATGATGTGTTTGATTTCATAGAGGACGGAGACATAGTTACTTGCATTGTGAGATCCACACGATCGACCGATCCCCATCATTGTTTGTTTTATATGTTATGTACATGCTCGACTTTGTGATGTAGGTTTGCAGGTACCGGGCATTGACTTCCCTGACTTGCCAGGATGGGTGTGCCCTGTCGCATTATCTCAGTGGTAAGAGAGGGGAGATAACATTCATGCCTAAATCCTAGCATAAGCCCTAATTTGTCTTGAAATAGTGGACAAGTATCTGGTTGGTCCTACCTTCTCTGAATTCGTCGAGGTGACGTGAATTTGTGAACCCTTGTTTGAGCATGCTTATGTTGTTGCATCTTTTCTGCATTTTGATTTGGTCAGATTTCAGTATGCATGCATGAAGGTCAATGTGATATTTTGTCGTGATGTAAGTAAAAGAGTAATTAAAGGTTAATTATAAAGCTTATATAATTGAACCTTTTAAGAATAATAAAATATTTAATAGATATTTAATTAATAGGGATTAATTAAATACCTGTATTTATTAAAAGATATTTAATTAAAAGCCTAAAGATAAAGTTTGAGGACTTAATTAAATATTATGTCTAAATAGAAATTAAAAGGCATATTTAATAAAGATAAATTATTAATATGCTACAAACATTTTTCCTAATTTAAAATTATAATATGCAATGTAATTACATTTAAATTATAATAATAATATTGAGTTTTAATTCTAATTAAAAATTAAGTTGTGGAGAATTAATTATTTAATTGAAAACAAAAAAAAGAGAAGAAAATAAAGAAATGATATATATATATATATATATATATATATATATATATATATATATATATAATATTTAANTATATATATATATATATATATATATATATATATATATATATATATATATAATACTTAATTTGGGAAAAGAAAATAAATAAATAAATAATATTTATTTATTTAATATTAAAAGAAGAAAGAGAAATGAAATTGTATATTTCTTTCTTTTATAAATAAATAAATAAGTAAATTGATTTTATAAAAAAAAAAAGAAGAAAAACAAAGAAAATAATTATTTTATCTTTTTTCAAGATTAAGTTTTTTAGGAAGTTGTCCTAGAAACCCTGGTTGAATAGTTTTTATTTTATTAGAGTTTTTTGGCCATTTTGAAAGGGTGGATATAGATTTTTCATAACAGAAGTTTTAGGAGACAGGATTACAGGCTTTGCATGAAGATTTTGAAGTTAAAGAACATATTTTTAAAGCTTGGGAGTGAAGTCTACTTTTTGGTTCTTCTTCTTCTTCTTCTTCTTCTTCTTCTTCTTCTTCTTACCAAGGCTACATGACATTTTCAAGGTAGGAGTTTCTGAGTCTTCTTGCAGTTTCTATTGGAAGGATTGTTTTCTCCGTGCTTGCTTAGTTGTGATTTGATTTTGAATTAAGGTTCTTTTGATTTCTAAAAAAATTATACAGATGATTAGGGTGTTCTTTTGAGTTATGTTTATGACATGTCTGGTATTCTGTGAGAATTTGTATGGAAACCCTACGAGACAATGATTTAAAAAGGATACATTTTTGTTGTATATCCATTAAGGTTTTACCAAATTGTAAAAATTTAGTTGCATAAGTTTCAACTGTATGGAAGAATCCTTGATTATGAACTATGTGTATTATAGATATCTGTATGTAAGGATATGGGTTTGAAAACATACATTTTTGAATTAAGGTTGTGAAGATTCAGGGTAGGGAATAATTTTCATTTTATATGTCTCCTTAAAAATATAAATACACTTTAAAATACCTATTTGGGTTTTATTTAACATATATCAAAATTAAATAGGGCTCCTTTGTACGGAAATGGTCAAATATTGGCTATTATAGTGAAATTAGGCCTATTTGAGCTTGATTTTTCAATTGGAGTGTGATGAACATTCATCCATAACTTTTGCTAATTACATTATTAAAAAAATCGCTTTTGTGAGATTTTAACTAATACAATTATGAATTTTTTCACTGAGTTTTATGACAATCCAACAGTGCAAAACAAAGTTATGTTTTTTTTTACCAAACTAGTAACCTTCATTACTTAACAGGGTTGTTAGAGAGATTTACTTTTTACACCATTTAAATGACCTTATATTTAGGACTGGAAAGAATGAAAAATATGTAAAATTAAACTATCTTTTCATCTATATAAGTTGTAGATATATATCATTTCATATGATATTATACCGTTCAAATTACCGACTGATGTGCATAGAGGAAATACACAAAAACTCATTGTTATAAAGTTAAAATTGTTAATAAGTCGTATTAATTAAAAAATTAATCAATTTTAAGATTATTAATTAATATGATTGATCGAATCAATTTATAATTTAATTTTGAAGATCATAGAGATTCACTAAAACACCATAGATGTTCCATGTGCGTACTTTATGTTATTAACTAAGTCATTTATGACTTAAGAGTATTTTAATAAATATAATGATGTTAAGATATGAGATTATGAGAATTTGATAATTATTTATTGAGATATCCATTATGAGGTGGATGACTTATTGAGATGTCCATTATGGGATGGACAATTTGGATCCTTGTATAGGATGTATTATTATTTGTTATGCTCCAACATTTTCATTGATGAATTTCATGATTTAATGCTTTAGGAGAAGTCTTTTATGGTTTTGGCTTTATCTTCTTTTGGTCTTGTGGCTGGGAGCATTAGGGTAGGTTATCTAGGAGTATAGAGGGGAAGTGGCTTGCAATGGGGGCCAAGGCCCTAAGAGGCTACTAGGGTAACTCATTGTAAGTGACCTAATAAGTGATAACTTAATGAAATTAATTGAGAGAAAATATTAATAAGAAAAATATGTGCCTCGCCCATGCCTTGAGTGCTAGCACAGGCTAAGGAAGGGAGTGGGAGGAGATTCTTGATCGAGGTATTGCATGGTTAGAATCCTTGTTTGTATGAAAGGATTAATGATCCACATAGAGTCACTTGGGGGCATAGGTTTAGAGGGGCTACTAGGGTAACTCAAGGGTAGACTTATGTGATGACACTTCCCTATATGTGTTCTAGGTTCTTACGTGAGTATTTGGTACACTTACTTTGTCTCTTGATCTTTCATACTTTTAACCTTGAAATCTTCTTGTTACCTTTTTATCCAGTGTACCTTTGCATTAGTCTTGCTTGTTTGGTTGTTTCCCGTGTGTGTGGGCATGTTTTTATCTCCTCAGCATGGTGGGAGTGGACCTTTAATTTCACGTAGTCGGGTGGTAGTGATTCTTATTAGCATTGAGATTCGATGTTCGTGACTTTTGCTTGGATGATCCTTATTGCACTTGTATCTTCTTTTTCTTCATTGTTGGAGATTTGTTCTTATATTTCTTATGTTGTATACTTGTATCATTGTATTGATGAACTATAACTAATTGAATGTTTGAAGATGTTAAGTTGATGATCACCAAGCCATAGAAAGCTTATGCAAGACATTAAATCAGTTAATGTATTGTATTGTCATTGATGTCAACTTGATATAATCTGTATGGTAATGTACATATTGCTAAAAGACTTTAGAGAACCAATGAATAAAAGGCTATGCTATCAGTAATGCATATAAGTCAAGTATTCACAAAGGGACTATATACACCGACGAAGTGCGCACCAACGGTCAGAGTAAATCAACAAGAGCAAAGTAATAGTGTTACCCGTCGAGCAAATGCACAACATTACTGACAAGCAAAGTCATAGTGATGCCGACGAGCAAAGAAAATTGTAACCTGACGGACAAAATTATAGTGTTGCCTGACGGACGGAGATCCCGAAGGAAACTGAATTCATACTGACGGAATAGTCAGTTGTCATCGATGACTAACTGAAGTATTGACCGATAGAACAAAGAGTTTAGAAATGATAAAATGCTTAGCTGTCAAGAGCTAAAAATAGACTTAACTGATACTTATGATTGTTTTAATCGACAAGATAAAGCCAGAGATAAGTAAAGGATTTAAAGTTGCTTTGTCCAGTTGGCAAGAAGATCTCTACGAGATAAAACTGGAGTTTTTCTTTAAATCTAATTGGCGAGAATTGTGGATCACACCAAGATCGAGAAAGCCAAGAAACGGTGAAATCATGTCTATATAAGAGACAAGCTTATTCATTATGAATAAGGGGAGTGACAAGAGAATATATGTTGAAGAGATTCTGAAGGAGAAGAAAGTCTTCATTCAGACCTAATCAATCAAGCTAAGGAAAGAGCTAAATTTTGTAGACACTGACGAACAGTTATACAACATCACAGAGTAGAACAGTGTGGAGCAAAGGTATTGAATTGATAACATTGATCAGAAAGGTAATGCACTTACAGTAGATTTGAAAATCTACAATTCAAGTTGTATATGTGAACAGATCAATTTACTATTTTAGTTTAACCAATGAAGCATCAAGTCTCTTAACCGAGCAAGACTTAAAAGTCTTTTCTAATTGGGATACATCCCAAGGAGTATCAAAAATTTTGATCATACAAAGTAGCATTGGATATGCTCGATACCTATTGACAGGCCAAGTGAGTGTTTGATCGAGGATGGTAGAATTATATGTCAGATACTAAGTGACAAACTATCTATTTAAATCCTCTAACAAGGTCACACCTAACAGTGTGTATGTAACCTTTAACAGGGTTGGCTCTTAACCGAGCTCACTTTAGAAGAGTGAAAATTTGGGGTATCGGTCCCAGTGGTTTTTCCCTTAACAAGGTTTCCACGTTAAAAATCCATGTGTCATGTGTCTATGAGTCATTACTTTACTATTTTGCATTTCACATAATTAAATCTGGATTGAACGGTATACACTAGTTATTTACTGTGTTTCGGTAAATGGAAAGACTGTTTATCGGTAAACATACAGTAGAAGGTTTTACAAAGTATCCCGACAAGTAGTAATTTGATATAATTATTTCAAGGAATTCATCTTATAGGACTAAAGATAACTAGAGGTATAATTTGTGGTACTAAGTTTGAAGGGTTGATTTAAGGATTAATTTTTGAGGCCACTGATTCACCCCCCCCCTCTCAGTTATTACTAACAATTTGTATCAGAGCTTGTGTGCTTAGAAAGGGAGTTTAACAGCTCAAGCTTAAGGTTAACTTCTCATGGGTTCCCTGGTGGGGTGTTACACTTGGTATCACAGCTCGAGTTTCTACACTGGGAACTCTGGGATTTTGTATGCCCATTAGGTGTTTAGTTGTTGACCATTGTAACTCACAATTTGTAGATAAAAATTTGCAAGTTGTTTAGTTTATTGTGTGTGATGCATCTTACCTTAGCGATTGTCTATTGTGTTTGGGTACATTCTCTAAAATGTCGAGGATGTTGTATTCTTAGGTGTCGTGAAGCGGTTACTCCCTTAAGTGTGGCTAACACTAGTCACTTTGTTATGTGTGATGTTTTATGATTCTTTATTTATTTTGGTTATTGATGATTTGTCTCTGTTAATGTTTGTAGCTTCAGTCGTATAATCATTTAGAATATATATATAATACTTAGATATTGATTAATAATAATACATTATATTTGTATATATACGATATATATATATATATACGATATATTATATATATATATATATTATTAATAATATATATTATGCAAACTTATATTATTCTAATATATATGATTGATTAATGAAACATTATAATGAATAGACATGTCTCATGAAGGGACATGTCTCTCCTAGCCTCTTTCTCAATATAAATGAAAGAGAGATTGTTACATTTGAAAAACACATACTAAATACAACATAGAGTGTTATTACATTTGCAACTATCCTAAAACTTAACATGGTATTAGAACCAGATTGCAAATGTAGAAGATAAATATACTTTAAAATATTTTTTTTGCCTTATCTGAATAAGTTGCTTGTTTCCCTGCCAGCCCAATATGCATTGGGTATAAATTAAAAAATATCTAATTTTTTGATCTCCGTCAGGTGTATATCAATCCATGTATAAATAAGAGAACATATCCATGTATTTCTGTTGGAAAAGGATCTAATGGGCTTTCCTTTTCACATAATAACGAGCCTCATAATAGTGTTTGATACAAATGACGAATGTATTAGAAAATGGAGGGTCTAAAGAGATCATATCTCTGGAGTTTGGCATCGAGAGTCATAAATCCACATCCAACATCGGATACATGAATATTATATAGTATTCTCAAGATACTTTAATATTGTGGTCATATTCCTTGTGCACTAGTGGTCTATAATTATTATTTAAAGGTGTAGACAGAGATTCATATTGGCCATTATATCGTATTATACCTTAGGGAGGGCTCTGCGATGAGGAATATAATCATCATGAAACTGTTAGAATAATTGATGACATCTTCATAGATGTATACCCTATTTGGGAGAACTGATCGTATTGCATATGATTGCTTCAGAACATCAAACTAGAATGAATAGAAATGGCTCTGTGAGTATTTTGTGATTAATAAATTAATCGCTCAATGTGGAAGATATATATCCGTAGGAAAATAATCCTAATCACACACACACACACACACACACACACACACACAGAGAGAGAGAGAGAGAGAGAGAGAGAGAGAGAGAGAGAGAGAGAGAGTNCTAATCACACACACACACACACACACACACACACACACAGAGAGAGAGAGAGAGAGAGAGAGAGAGAGAGAGAGAGAGAGAGAGTTTATAATATCATTTCTTTTAGAAGTCACAACAAGAGTTATTTCATTTGGAACTATATAAACATATATATATTATCATGCGACTATAGTTTGGGAGAAAATAATATGAAAGGAAAAATCATTAATTTGTATATATATTTATATCTAGCAAGTCAGTCGCCTATCATCGATCAAATTACAAGGGATCTAGTCAGTAGTTGAACATAAAACTCAGCGAATAGAAAACAATAGTGCAGATAAGAGCTCACATCCTTTACCATCTTATCGTGGACTATGAAGAAATGAATCCTAGTCGATAATCATGTCATATTCAATTGATGTTACAACTATGGTTGTCTATGTGCAATGAATCTCTATGTCAGGGAATCATGGAACGACCATTGACAGGAGCCTTCAAGTGAGAAATAGAAGATCGTGTTTCCTTTGACAAGGATGGAGACAAATGAATTAGCAGCAAGATTGTGGTTTAAGGAACACCATTGTTCATTTGTACTTGGAATTCAAAAAGACTGAAACAATCAAAATAACTATTGCCCAAACCATAGAGCTAGTGTTGAGAATTCATTCACAACAACCAAAAGTCATGTTGATGAACGAGTCATGTCACCAGAGATATTAACTGTGTAAGGATCGCAAGGAAATCCTAAAAGACCTTTTGGTGACAGAACCTTTTTTCTGACTCCCTCCCTTATTATAGTGTTGGTGTATATATATATATATATATATATATATATATATATATATATATATATATATATATATATTCCCGGTTGGTGAAGTCATTGTAGCAGAGTGAGATTCTGATTGATAAGGTGTTTTTGGCTATTTGAGACCTTGGGAAGAAGATTCACATTATGGAGACCTAAGGTTGTACATACTATAACTGCCATGAGAAGTGATCATAGAGTCACATAATGACACACGTCAGGGGAGCTACAATGTACAAGGAGATCTAAACAATCAATTCATCGATGATCCTATCAGATGAATTAATATAAGGTGACATCAAGTGGTCATTTCCTTTTATTCAAATTTTGGCTCTCACTGTGATTGTGGCTATCGTTGCTCCATGACAAAAAAAGAGGAAAATTTGGGCAACTTTGCATTGGGGACATTACATATATAGTCGTATTAGTAAGTTATGATGGTGATTATATTATTGGGTTCCTTTCCATAGTTGGACAAACATCAATTCCCAAATTCTCGTTGGCTAAGGAGAAAAATTCCACAGGCCAGTTATAAAGGCTTCTATTGCTGCCAATTAATATGAAAACCTTTTATGGAGGGTCCTGAAATTATAATTATATTGTTGAAGGAGGAAAAATTTATGGTTTAAAGGTTTAGTGTTACTTTCTCAAACAACATTTCATCTCCCCCAGTTGTCATGCTAATAATGGACTAATCAATTGTGAATGAATCATTGTGATACAGTTACATGGTCAAGTTGTTTGTGTTAAAACTATTTCAAACCACAAACGTTAACATTCGCATTAACAGAGAAGGGAGTTATGCTGTCACATGATGAGTAGTGGGACAAGCTCTAGCATGTTCTACATCAACGGACATGGATTAGAGTGTCATCTGAATAATAGTGGGAATCGTCTCTTATTCCATTATGTGCATGAAAATTGTTGATTATTGGAAACAATGGTTTTAACAGATCGAGGAGCATTCAAGAGAAGAGCTTGATGCATCCTTTTTGAAAGTCATGTAGGCTGAAGAATGAAGACACAACTTGCTGCTATGAGGCTGAGTTGGTGGCACATATCTAGATTAGTTTCTTCGAAGAGAAAGAATCAACATCCAGAGTGAGTTTGACAATTCATAGAGGAAACCCTTGACAAGGAGGTCATAAGGTTAATATAAGATTCAGAGAGAGTCTAAAAATTCATCAGAAGAAACCTTGGACGAGGAGGCCAAAAGGTTGATATCAGATTCAGAGGGAATTTGAAGCAACCTTGGATGAGGATGTCAAAAGGTTGATATCTACTTCAGAAGGGAGCCACATTATCATGAATGCCTGATATTTCCAAGCCTAGGGATAAATCTATAGTTTATTACATTCACTCATGTTACTATGGAATCAAACAAGTACATTTGTGTATGGGAAATTGCTCTTGCAAACAATCTTGTGATCATTGAACAAATAAATCATGTGCCAGATGACGAGTCTCTTGGGGCAAGATATCTTCTATAATGGGAGTATGTGAACAGGGCATGCTTTTGTGATAGAGGGAGTAGTTACAAAATTTGCATCAGAGGAACTTGATTCAGAGGGAGTAGACCGTGGAGAGATAGTTTTTCTAGTATTCAGACGAGGTACATTATCACTGAAGATTGGACGACCGATATTCTCACCAAGCCTCCTGCCAAAGTAAAGTTTGTGCATTTTTGGGACAAATCTTGGAGTTGTGGAGAATAAATCCCTTATTGAGAGGGAGTATCAACATCAGTGATTTCTTGATATGTACTTTATTGCATTCTTCTCTTTGAGAGAGAAATCTAAGGTGAAAGCCATTGGATTCACCTTCTGAGATGAGTCAAGGTGGATTTCATGCATGTGACTCCAGGACTTATGGGCCCTCCTGTGAACATTAGAGAAAGGTGATGACTTTTTGACAATGAAAGCTTGTATTTGATTGATGTTGTGAGGTGACGACTTTGCAACATTTCCATCATGATGGATATCATGTGACTTGATAGCTGTGGACATGTCATGATGGTTAGGATCTCCTAGACATCATGGTAGATATCATAAGGCTGATATCATTAAATAAACCATAGATGATTTAGATATCTTCATGGTGGATATTATGTAACATAATATCTATAGACATGCCATGATATATCATGGCTATATGATAAGTATCACATGTGTGATACTAGTGCACATATCATACAAGACATATTTGAGTAATTGGTGAATATCATGGACTTGATATTTGGAGACCATTAATCTGAGTAATTGGTGAGTATCATGG
>MU226127.1:290559-300764 GCA_018584345.1 Thuja plicata
TTGGAGACCATTACTCATGATAATCATTGTGAACAATTGGTGAATACCTTGTGAGTTGGTATTTGGAGACCGTTGTTCTGAGTATTTGGTGAGTATCATGGACTTGATACTTGGAGACCATTACTCGCTATATCAGTAAAGTGATATAAGTCTAAAATGATTATCTATACTCACATATTACATTGAGGTAATATATTTATCATACAAGACATCTTTAGTACTTGGTGAGTATCATGGATTTGATACTTGGAGACCATTACTCATGGTAATCATTTTTGAGCACTTCGTGAATATCTTGTGAGTTGATATTTGGAGACCATTGCTCTAAGTACTTGGTGAGTATCATGGATTTGATACTTGAAGACCATTGCTCGTGATATCAGTAAAATGATATAAATTTTAAATGATTATCTATAATCACATATTACATTGAGGTAATATATTTATTCTCCCTAGCTAAGAGGGAGTGTTAATGAATATAGCATTAGTCAGATACAATTATAAATAATATATTTTAGCCAAGAGGGAGTGTTATTGGTTATAGAAATTTTGTGTAGCTATGGTGAGGGTCATAAGTGTTGACAAGGAAGACCTCTACACATTTTGTTTGATCATCCTCCCTAGCTAAGAGGGAGTGTTAATGTTTGTAGCTTCAGTCGTATAATCATTTAGAATATATATAATACTTAGATATTGATTAATACTAATATATATATATATATAAATAAAATTAATAATATATATTATGCAAACTTTTATTATTCTAATATATATGATTGATTAATGAAACATTATAATGAATAGACATGTCCCATGAAGGGACATGTCTCTCCTGGCCTCTTTCTCAATATAAATGAAAGAGAGATTGTTGAATTTGAAAAACACATACTAAATACAACATAGAGTGCTATTACATTTGCAACTATCCTAAAACTTAACAGTTTGTGTTGTATTTGGGCTAGCATAAAAGTTTTGAACTTTCTTACGCCTAGACTAGTCATTTGACTCACTTTTCACTATTATTTTGAAGACTTAAGAAGGTAGATGATATACCAAGTGTAATTCTTAATAAAGGGGGTATACTTTTTAATAGCAACATCCCATTCAAGAATGGTTGATATCTCCTGTTGACGGGGTTTTGCTGACCGGGTCCGCCAACAGTCATAAGTTGTCACTGAATTCTGGAGAAATCGGCCAACTCCACCTGCAAAGGTTGTCCAGGGGAAACAAATCCTCCGGGCCTTCAAGCACCTGGGTGTCGGGTCACGACGGTGCGGGGCTCGGTTGGGAGAGGTGACTGTTTTCAAAGGGGATAGCTGGTTACTTCAACTCATTCCTCCGGAGATTCAGAATAGTAAAGGGTTTCCCGGAGCATTCTACACTTAGCAAATAAAATGAAAAAAGATCCTGCAGGGTTAGAAACATTTATCTAACTACAGTCATGCTGAAAAGTCCAGAACATCAACAATACTCTAAAAGACTACACTAAGTACCGGAGAAATACACAACCATCAGTTAGCATTTCATCAGTAGCGGAATAAGGAGGTCGTTAATCTACTTTAACATATCAGAGTAAAGGACATATAGAACATTAAAACATGAAATACCATTAACTCAGAAGTAGAGACGCGAACAACATCATTGCCATGAATCCTTCCTTCTTCATTAATATTCTTTCCAGCAAGCACTGGTGCGTGATACAATGGTGGCTCCAGGGGAGCATCTAACTACCAAGAACAGAACAATGGAGCATTGAGCTCTGCAACTAGAACTAGAAATCACTTTGCTATTTCTTATGGACAACAAAATCATCAATTTCGCCGACCCTTGGAAATGGGCCGATTTGCCTATTTATACAGCTCTTTCTAACCCTAACCCTATTTCACTGCGTTTTAATAAAATACAATATCTGGGGGCCGGTACTACCTGCGCCACCCTACAAAAGACCTGGAGACGGAATAGGTCTGTCATGTCAGAAGAAGAAGACAAGAATATACATCGGAAGAATCGGCCTCGAGAAGAGAGCCAGAGAGAAGAAAGAAAAAAGTAGGTCCCCAGGGGACCGAGGCTACATGCCTCATAAATGGGAAATGCGGCGCCCTGTCTCCAATGTGCCAGGTGTACCTTTGAACAGCACCTTGAGAAGAACACCCTGTCAGAAACCAACTGCCGAGCCAATGCCTCTTGATGTGCCCAACTACCCTCTGACAGTCTTTATTAACCGCCTCTGAAAGTGACCGGTCGGCCTCGGGGACCGGGACACGGATCACTTTAAAGAATACAAAATTTTGGATCCGAAACTCTGGGATCCGGGAACTTATGCCCCCAAAAGAATAAAGAATGCTTAATGCTCAAGTTTCCCCAGTTCCCGGAGAACACTCAAGGCTGTTTATTATCGTTGAAGGCCTGAAGGATGCGGAAAATGCCATCTTCATCAATCTTCCTTAGGCTGGTCCTTCGGTGCCTGGCCACTTCAACTTGTTCCGCCAGGTCTAGAACATTATTTTTGAACTTATCTGCCATCTTAGCGGCATCATGGCCCTTAAGCACCGTTTTGGTCAGTTTTTCCATTCGGGCCCCATCCATCCCCTCCGGGGATTGATACTAAGATGCCATCATCTCATCAAAATTCCCCAAAACTGACTCCTTGGGGGTATAAGTACTTGTACCAAGGGGATCAACCCCGGAAGCTTTTATTACAAATGCCTTGTACAAATTGGAAGAAGCCTTTACTGTGTTTATCTTTTCCTGTAGGGACTCTACCAATTGCTTGGTTACCTCCAATGTGAGGTCCAGTCTAGAGTGCCGAGCCCTTACGAAATCAAATGATTCCTCACCCAGAATTTTGAATTTGGAAATTATGTCTTCCCCCAGGGTGAGGAGCTCTTCGAACTCTACCTTCCACGCCTAGTAATTATCGGCGTCACTCTCCCACTGCTCAATCAGTGCTTCCGCCTGAAAAATAATCTGTCGGGCCATATATAAATCTGGGAGAGTGTCCGCTAGGAAACGCCGGGTGTTTCCTATCTGTAGAGCGACCCATTCATCTACTGCCTGGGCCTTCTTCTTCATTACTCGCAGGGAGTCTATGTCGCTCTGCGGTAATTCCTCTGATGTGGAGGTCTGTGGAGGGGCGGCATTGAGGGGTCGGGCCAACTCTGTAATCAACCCCATGAGGTTTGCATTCTTCTCCTTTTTTGCCTTGAGCCTCTGGGCCTCTTTTTCATATCGGGCCTCCATTGCCCTTGCTGCCTCCTTCAGCAGGTCTACTTCGCCCTGCTTTCCTCTTTTTCCCAAAGATACCTCTGCGATGTTATAATCTGCGGGGTCCGCGGTTGCTTCATCGGCGTCTGGAGGAGGCGTTGCCACCACCGCAACTGTTTCTCCGCTCGGCCTAGTTCGAAGGGTATGAACTATCCGGGCCCTTTTTGCTTTTGGCGGGGCCTGGGCTAGGGCCATCATTTCAGCCAGGGAGAGAGGGACTGTTGGAGCAGATTGGGCTTTCCTTTTTCTGCTTTCTGCCAGCCATGGAGGTGGGAGAGGTGGCCTTCCTACCAGAATCTGTTCTTCAAATCCTCTCCCGGTGTTCGGTGGCGGCTGCTCCTTTTCAGCATGCACTTCCTCTGTATCTCTCCCTGCCGGAACCTCTTCTTCAGCAACATCTTCAATTTCTGTCTCCTCAACCTGGTCTCGGATGTCAATTGATGTGTCTAGACCCTGGTTGGCTTCTTCGGGGATCTCTTCTTCATGTTGCTCTTCTTCTTTCTCTTCATCTGTTGATAGTAGGGGCGGTATCGGGCTGAGATTCAGAGTTTGGGCCGTTGTGATTACCTACCCGAAGGTTGCCCCCGGGAGTGGCCTTGGGAACACGGCGGCTGGGGTTACGGTTGATCCTGAAGTTTCGGGTCTGGGTTCCCCAGCGGATGCCTTCTGTTCACTTGGTGGTTGTTGGTCCACTCCCGGACCTTCTGTTCCTGGGGCCCCGGAGATAATCTCCGGTTCTGGCCTCTTTTCTTCTGTTTGCTGCTCTTCTTGTTCCGCAGCTTCTACTTCCAGGTCCTCTGGATCCACAGCCTCTTGCTCTGGGATTTTCGTCCCCGCTTGTGTATCGTCCCCTTGCAGATTTCCGAACTCATCGGCTGCAAACATGTCAAACTCCTCTTTCGGAGGGGGATTGGCTGGGATGTCCACCTGTTCTGTTTCCTTCTCCGGTTCCGGGGAACTGGAGGAAAGGATTTCCACTTCTTTTGGGAGGGAAGCCCTTGGCACTGGTTCTGCCTTTGGCTGTGCAATATGCTTTCTCTTCCTCCGGGTGATCAGAGGCGGCCCCGCATCGGCTATTGCTGCTGCCTTCGCTGGATCCACCCATGTCGCCTTAATCATCAAGGCTTCCAGTGACGCGGAGGAAGGAGGACGAATTGGTCCGGCCATAAGCGGGGGAGTGGCGAGCCTTGTGATCAACTTCTCCCTCATTTTTTGGGAGGCTGCTACAGATTGCTTAATCTGCTCTTGTATCGGGACTTCCTGCGCGGAGGGTGTTGTTTCTATCCCCTTTCCTTTATCTGCGCCTTGTGCAAAAGTCCCGGCCCCCGGAGTCAACTTTGGTACCGGTGGTGCTGCTGCTTTTGGTACCAGCCTGGAGGCTAGGCGCGTACTCCCGGGGCATGCCTTCTTAAAATAGGCATGACTTCTCTCGACTACTTCCCGAGTGAAGTCCTCAATCATGTGGTCCTCCTGGAGGGCCCAATTCATTGCCGGCAGTGGCATTTTGTCAATCCCCTTTTCTTTGTACTGGGGGTCTGTGGTGGGGGCATCGTCTGAGAAGCTCACCGGGAACCTCCGGAGCTTTAGCTCCTGCATCATTCTGGATGTCATTCTATCATAATGTCGGCTGCGCACATCCATATCATCCTGGCGATCCGCCCAGAAGTCTTCCATGTGTGCGTGGTGGGGCTCTGAAGCCCGGGGCAGTGCCGTTGCAATTCTGCCATGCGGATCAAAATTTCTCCATGCCAGATAGAATTCCTGCAAGTTATAACTTTTTAGTTCATTGTCTGCCTCCTTCGCGACGGACAGACTATAGGTGTAGTTCCCACAGGAGATTGGGAATGAAACATTGGGGACCTTCTTGAGGGCCAAGAAGGCATGTAGCTCCATCATCTGCCGGCAATATTCCAGCAGCACGATCTTGTCCCTGCAATGCTTGGGCAACAAGTAGGGCTTCCCGGAGAAGTCGGCGACCCTAATGTATGTGTGCTGCTGGAATTGGATATAGTAGTGCCCATAACTACTAACCAATTTCATCGCCTCAGTAGTCAGGCGGTATCCGGCATCCCGGGTGGGCGTGAGCAAATGGTAGTAAACGAAGGAGTCATTTACCCGGCAATAACTGGGGAAGCTGGCTTCCCATTGAATCTGTGGAAAATGGTCCCACGGTGCTTTCTGTCCCCGGACAAGTCTAAGAACACCATCTGTAAGTAGGCCATTGGAGTGGGGCCTCTGTTGGGCCAGAGCCCAGAAAACATAAGAAGTCATATAGAACTTCTTCTTTTCGTTCAGCTACAGGAACTAGGAGTCGACATGGTTGGAGATAATGGTCGCCCAGTCAAAGAACTCTCCCTTAGTGGAGATGCCCAGTAGGAAATAGTACATCCATTTTGCAAATTCTTGGGTGAAGGGCTGCCCAAATACCCGGACCAATGCTATCATCCCCATAATTTGGATGCTTTCCTTGAATTCAGAGCGGGGGATATCTATCTTCATTCTTTTTGGATCCCTCTTCGGGACCTTGAGCCAATTGGTGTTCATGTATGCCCGGGCAGCATCCTCCAGTTGGTTGAATTGTTTCAAGGCCTCGGTCCTCGTGACCACCGTGGCCCTATCAAATTGCGGGATTCCCAAGCCTGCTTGGAAAGTAACTGGGTCAAGGGACACCAATGGAGTGGGGAATCCCATAGGTTCTGCAGCTGCAAGCATGACGGCCCAGACGCAAGAGTTATACTTGGCAGCCAGGGTGAGAACAAGCTCCGGAGACTGCACGGAGCATGGGAAGCAAGCTACCCGGAGAATTTCGGAACCTCCGATGTTGGTTGCAATTTTGTCTCCAGCCTGTCGCTGGATGTGCATTATCTTTACTAGGGCCTGCATTTCTGCCCAAGTCCCGACACTGGGGTCGGTCATCAATTTTACCTGGGACTCAATCTTTGAGCCCACAATCTCCTCACCCTACACAAACTTCATGGTGAGGGGTAGCTTTGTCAGGGCCTTTTCTATCTTTGACTTTGCCGCTGCCCTGGTCTCGGTTGTTGATGGCAACTCGGGACTTCCGGGAGGAGATGATGCGGATGCTTCAGACATGGTTGTAAAGTGAAGTCCGGACCTACGAGACAAAGCGACCATCAGAACATATTTATCAAAATAACATAGTAACTCTGGGGTCCGGAGATCTTACCACCGCGCCGTTTGCTTTTCCTGAAAAGTTAGTTTTACGCATAGGTATCCGAAAGCAAAACATAAACTTTGTATTTTTATCATATCTCCGGGCCCGGGAAGTTTCATCACATTTGACGAAGACATAGGATGAATGGCGGAAAGAGGTCCGAGGCTCAGAGAAATGACCGTTAGCAAAGAAGAATGTGGAAGCAAGTCCACGTGGACGCCACGTGCGCTAGCATTGAATGGATGTGATGGCACTGGCGGCGGAGCCAACTGTTCGAACGCGCAAAAAGGGAAAGCCACTTGGCCAGAAGTAATTGCACGCATGGGAAATAAATGAGGCTTTGTCAGCCTTGATGGAGGAGAGAGAAAACTACCTGTTTGAAACCGGCTGAGAGCCGAGTTTCAAATAGGTGGTTTTCTGCGTCGAAGCAAGCTTGGAAGCGAAAAACCAGAAGCAAGGGTGACTCGACCAGCTTGTCGAGCCACCTAGAAGGATATACAGAGAGTCGAGGGGTATATACATAGAATGGAGGAGATATACAAGGGTTATTCACAAATATGCACATATATACAAGAAAATACACACGGGACGACTCCCGCAGAAAAACCAGACACGGCAGAAGCAGATATATACAATATTTTACACTATGTACATGCTATTTACAGACTATCTACATCTGCACAGAAGGCAGACAACCTTCTGGCAGAGCCGAGCCACCAACAAGCGGCAAAACCAGAAGACCAAAGAAACAACAGAGAAACAAAACAAACGAAAACAAAAATAGGCAAACCCAAAGAAAACCAGAAAACGAAAGCAAAGCGAAGAGGAGGGAAGCAGAGAAACCAACCTGAAAACATGGAAGGCGGAGGAAGGGAAAGATTACCAGGAGAGCTCTACAACAACTTCGAATCGTTAAGCTGCCAAGATCACCACCACGAAGCACTAGCCTACGTCTGAGAACAGTAGAAGGTGTTAAGCTTTGATTATCGCAAATTTCTCTGTAACTGTTCTGCTAATCGCTTTGAAAATCGCTCTATTTCGCTCTAAGTGCTCGAAGATTTTAATCGCGGTAAGTGTGAAAATGACAGGCGAGTCTATTTATACCCGCGGTAAAGAGTAATCCTCCTCTTTCCAGAGATTTTAGGTCTGACAAAACCTCCGGACTTTGGGCCCGGGGATTCCTTACGAGGATGTTCTTAAGACTTAGGAACATCATCGCAAAAAATGCCAGAGTTCAGAATCTAGCTTCCAACCAAAAGGCAACCTCCGGGATCCGGGATCCTGGTGGGAAACAAATAAAATAAGAAAATGACACACACCGGGGAAGAAAACCCCGGAGAAAGAAAGCAAAAAGAAAAGAAAGACAAGGCAAAGCCACAGCAAAAAGCAAAGCAAAAAGGGGGACCCAACATTTTGCACACAAAATGTAGGGACGGGGATGCATGGCATAACAAATGGTGACTATCTGGGACAAATGCCTTAGCGCATTTGAGAACCATAGAATCTCTGGTTAGCACAACTGGAACAAATCGTCCTCCTGAAGTGTTTGACAAGCAGAGAGCAGCATATCTGAGAGAACCCGACCACACAGGAGTCAGTCCGTAGCCTTTTATCAGTGGTGTCGTGTGTGCTTTGGAAGGGAATCAAGCCGATGACCTCTTAGGAGGAATAGAGAGGCGATACTAATTACATCGAACCAGTCATCAATTTGATTGCTTTCCCCTGGAGGCCGGAGTTTTGTCCCGCTTTTCCTCTTATTATTTTATTTATTTTCAGGTGGGGAAGGCGGTACTTCTTTCACCATTCAGCCTAAGCTTAGCTAAAATTCAAATGGCGGTACTTCTTTCACCTATCCTCCTGTATTTAGATATTCAAAGAGGATAAAACTTCAGACCCGGGAAGAATTTCTTTAGATTTCAGACGTGGATCAACCAACCAGTACAGCTGATCTACCCTCGGTGTGTCTGATTACTTGTTCCTTATATTATTATTGTTCACTGATTGCCAGACTACCGGAGACAACACCCAATGGAGATTGCTCAAAAATGCGCCATAACCCGCAAACAATCCCGGAGACCAGGTTGACTCCACCGTGATAAAGATAGATTCTAAAGTTCACCATGCCAGAGGCATTGCACCAGAGGCCAAAGTTATGCGAAGCATTCCAGTTCTTACAGGATGGGGCAAAATGCCGAGGCCAAAAGAGCCAAAAGCGAAAATAAAGACACCAAAGCAAAAGGGAGACTGCCCCGGAGGGCAGCCAATAAGACTATTTACAAGGGGATATTTACATATAATACAACTTTGGACAATCTTACCCTTACTCGAAGTAATGCTTGAGAAACTGCCCATTAATAGGCAATGCAACGGGTTCTCCAGTCAAGGTGTTAAGGCGATAAGTATTTGCCCCGCAGATTTCTGAGATTAAGTATGGTCCGAGCCAGAGCCGTTGGAACTTGGTATGCTTTCCTTTCTTCTCCCAGGCCTTATCCCACAACAGGACCAGATCTGAGATCTAAAAAGCCTTGTACTGGGCTCTTCGGTCAAACCATCATTTTACTACTACTTGGTGACGCACAAAGTGTTCAAGGGCCGCGTCTCGCTGTTCTTCCATTCGCACCAGATTCAAAAGTCAAACCTCCACAATGTTGTCCCTGTTGTTGAATTCCTGCATAAACTGTAAAACTGGGATTTGTAAGTTGACTGGGAATACAGGGTTCTGACCATAAACCAGGTGGAATGGGGATGTCCCCAGGGCAGCTTTAATATGAATACGATCTGCCCAGAGGGCGAATTTTAGTTTTTGGTGCCAATCCCGGGGGTTTTGTTCCAATAGTTGTTTGATCACCTCAAGTAGATTCTTGTTTGTTGATTCAGCAACGCCATTTCCCTGAGGATAATAGTTGCTGGAGAACTTCAGTGTGATCTTTCGGTTGTAGGTCCATTCGAGTAATTGTGCGGAAGAAAACGTCGGACCATTGTCACATACCAAAGCAAAGGGCATCCCAAACCTTGTGACGATGTTTTCTTCCAAGAACTTGATAACTACGTCTGCCGTGTTGTTTTTGCAACGTATGGCTTCAGACCACCGGGTGCAGTAATCAGTAGCAGTCAGAATGTATCGGTGGTTGGCAGACAAGTTGGGGGTGATCTCCCTGATGAAGTCAAATGCCCACTGGGCAAATGGTCTAGCTTCATAGACTGGTTGCAGAGGCATGGCTAGGTTACGCTCACGATGTGCTGCAGTTTGGCAAGTATGACATTTTCTGACATGAGCGTAAACATCCTTGAAGATACAGGGCCAATAGTATCCGGCCTGAAGGATCTGATGGGCAGTGGCGTCGGCTGAACCATGCCCGATTCCAAACTGTCCATGGAATTCATCAATTATTTTTACAGCTTGGTCCCTGTCGATGCACCGGAGGTACACTCCTTCGTAGTTCTGACGGTAAAGCGTAGAGTTTTTGATTGTGAAATGGGCGCTTTTCATCCGCAGGGCGCGACGTTTGTGGGGAGGTAATCCCTCCAGGCATTTTTTGTTTAGAAGCAAGTACACCAGATCGGTATACCACGGATCCTGGGTAATGGACTCCATTGTGTAAGTATGACATTCTACGTGGGGAATCTCTTCTGCTATTATTCGACTTAGTCCCTGGCCTCGGACTATTTTCATGGGCTGCATCTCTAAATCGTATTCCTGGAGGATGGCCATCCATTTCCCCCGTCTCTCGCCCAATTCACTCTGCATCAGCAGAGATTTGACAGC
>MU226127.1:332615-351470 GCA_018584345.1 Thuja plicata
TACTATTTTCCTACATAACCCATGAGAGACAAAAGAATGCATACAAGCTTATAGAATCACCACTATGCAAAGATCAAATAGACAAGCCACAAGATAACACAAGATATACCCTTAGAAAACCCTCATGAGGGAAAAACCTACGCTCCAAAAGCATCCATACTCCATCATATTAATTAGAAAAAAATCAACACAAAGAACTTATAGAGTTATAGTGAACACTTCTACAACATCAAGCCTCTCTCATGCATCCTCCAAAAATATTTAGTAAGACTCAATAATGATATCTCATTCACCCAGACAACTTAAACCGCCAACATGTGCTTGCTTACATAGAATCAAGCTCACATAAAATACAAGTAGTGGTAAATTAAATGCATGTGCCACAAAACCATGTGAATACAAAACCATTGACCCCTCATTTAATAATGGTTACTGACTTTTCAATTTATCAAATATTCCCTTCTATTAAATTAAATACATTCCCTAATGTGAGACCTGTGTTAAATATATTTCTCAATGTTACATACAACACATAAAGTGGCAACAAGAATATTAACTCCTAATGACACATCCATTTAGGTCCCCACTAGGTGTACTACACACATAATAATAAAATAAACATTATAAACAATACAAAGCACTTCAATAGCATCCATACTCCATCATATTATTAAGTCATAAAACAATACAAAGCACTTACAAAGTTACAATAAATTTTTTTTATAAAATGTCAAGCCTCTCACATGTGTTTAAGCATGAATCCACACATACCATGTTGTATTTCACATATACAATCCTCAAAAAGACTCAATTATGATAGTCCACTCAACCAACCAACTCAAACCATTAGCATGTGTTTGTTTGCATAGAAACAAGCTCGCACAAAATACAACTAGTGGTAAAGTGAAACGATGTACCAAAAAAACATCTGAATAAAATATCATTGATCCCTCATTTAATATTGGAAACTACATTTTTACTTTATTAAATATTTATCCCCAATATAAAATATTTATTCCAATGTGACAACTACATTAAATATAATTCCCAACATTACAATACAACACATGATGTGGCCCCAACAATGTTATCTCTCAATGATGCATGTCCATCTAGGTTCCCCTAGGTGCACCACACATAATAATAATATAACATTACAAAAATTATGCAAGGTGCACAACACCTTATCCCAACATGCAGACTCTTGCCAAGGAATATTTTTTTAGGGACCCTATTATATGCCTTGTTGATAGAGGCATTGAATGTTTAGTGGAGGATGGGTACACCAATTTGTGGATGAGATTTCTTCAATTCAACTTGTTGCATATAATCGTGGGGTCTCTATTATTTCCAAATCAAACTCTTCCTCTATATGATTTAAAGGGTTTGACATCAATTCTATTTGCACCTTCTGTCTAGGTTTGGTCTAGACATAATGGCAATAAGAATATTGAGAATGGTATCGAGGTATCACTTTCCCTTGTGGATAACATTGTTCTTTTCTCTACAATTGATAGGGCTTCTAATAGACTAAATTCCTAGTTGGGACATTTGTGGGGACTAAACCCAGTATCTATGACTTTATACCATGGGCTTAGAGATATTGGAGGCTTTCGACTAAATTTTTATCTTGACTCTATCCTTGAATTTCTTCTTGGTTTATTTACAATCTCTATCGATTGTAATTGAATTCTCTTATTTGGATGGTTGCTCAAGCATGTAAGCTTATACCTCCATCATTGGTTTGGGGCTTTGTTCGAAGGACCAATTTCACTAAACAAAATCCTATTTGGATTAATCATTCAAGTTTTCCTATAGTATATTGGGATGAAGAAGTGTTTGTGAACATTGCTAACTCAATTGGGAAATTCAATACTGTTGATCCAATTACAAAATATACAAAATGCTTGCTACTCACTCATTCTTGCATCAATGTGGGCATTGGTAAGAAGGTTTTCCTCCTAATTATTTATTTCAAAATTAGGGACTTCGGTGCAACTATGTATTTATGATTATACATTAAATGCATTGTTGTAGGTTTTCTTTTGAAGTTTTGTTTTATTGTTTTTCATGTTTCTATTTCATTGTCTTGGTGATGCTACTTGGAGACTCTTTCCCTATTCAAAAGGGTTAGTGCCCTTTTATAGACCCACCTTTATGCATTATCAAATAAACATCTAGAAACTCAAAGAATCAGAGAAAAAGAACCAAAACATTGAACAAACCAATCACAAATGAGAAATTCAAACTAGATGCCAAATAATTTAGTCCAAAAGGCATAGTTAAATTGTAATGCCATCTAACATGGTTTTGGAGGTTCATTGAATAAGAAATAATAGCAAAAATAATGTTTCAAAGCTTGACTTGGTTTATTTCTGAGAGCAAACTAAATGATAGAATAAACCACATAAGGGTGAAAACTTGTAAGCAATGCTACAAGAATGTGGTGGGTATCTCCATTTAGTATGTCTTGTGTTTCTTTAAATGTTGATGATCAAAATAGAAGAAACTTACGTAAGCTGAGGTGTTGATCTTAGGCCTAAGAAACTAATAAAATATTAGGAAAGACCGATCTCTACACACTTGGGGGACTACTATCATTATTTTCCCTCAGAACTAAGTGTTGCTTTTAACATTCAAGATTATTCACGTAATGATTACAAATATTAATGTCATACACCTATTTCTAGCCCCAAATTCTTCCAAGTTCAAGAGAATTTTAAGGCAACATCCTCAAATTGATCTTCCTTGGGACATGATGAAGAAACCAAACCTCCGCCATGAAAAATCAAGGGATTTTCACCACCTTAATTTTAATGGGTAAACTTAAAAATAAAACAATTTTTTCACAAGGATATTGCCTCAGCATCTGTAGTGCCAAAAAATGAGAAGCCTATGCATGGAAACCAAAATCATCCCTTACCATAAGGATGAGCATCATATATCATTGTAAGGCCCTCCTAAATTATTGATATTCTTATTAGGAAGAGTGGATAGAACTTTAGAACTAATCTTCACATGATACATCGAGGCTTCTCTTAAAAGAACATAATGCTTAACTGCATATTCACTGACCTTAAGAAGAGTTTGAAGGGCATCAATAGCACGACCTGAACAACACAACTTCCTCTCAACTTCCTCAACCATGACATACCCTCAAACCTGGATCATTAAAAGAAAAGGGAGTAGAAAATTAAACCATGGTATAACTTCAATCTTTATAGCTATTTGTAACAAGAGAACCGCTTGGAAAGGACTTAAGGCTCCCATTGATAATGGGTCTTCCATTTCTCTATTTCTTGTTTGTGGGTCTCTCTCTCTCTCAAGCTTTCCTCTGCTGCAGATGGGGATTTGTTGAACAACAATGATATCTTTAAGCCTCACGGTCTGATATGTCATTTCAGGGATTCTAGCCTAGCCTCCCCCAACTTCATGACTGGATTTCTCAAAGGTGGGAACCAAAATTATCAGGTACCATTAATATCTTTCCAATGGAAAAAAGGTTTTCATTGCAAAGTTTGATAATGTTGAGGATAGAGCTACGATCCTTTGTGATTACTTCTTTTGCTGGGAGGATGAAAAATTTATGCTTATGATAAAGCCGTGGCACCCTTCTTTCAATCCTTCCAATGAAGTGTTTAGTAAGATCCCTATATGGGTCAGACTCCCCAACCTACCCCTTCATCTTTGGCATGATTCCATCCTTGAGGAAGTGGGTGGGGACTTTGGTGATTTTCTTATGACTGATAATGATTTTGACAATATGTATCATTCCACCTTTGCTCACATATTGGTAGACCTTGACACCTCGAAGGGCCTTCCATCTGAAATCAAAAGTGAATCATCCTTGGGATCTTGGACCTAGCAGCTTGACTATGAAGGCATCCCTTTTAGGTGCCTCAAATGTTTTAAGACTGGTCACATCTCTTCTCATTGTGGCTTTGATACCAAGAAGAAGAAATATTCTCCCTCTTTGTGGAAGGGTGCTTCTACCCAACATTACATTTTCCTACGAAGCTTCACTCAATCTCGTAAGGAGGTTGGACCAGGTCCTAATCTACCTCTTGTTGCTCCTATTGGGTCTACTGGGGTTGTTGGTTCTATTCCTGCTGCTGGTCCTAGACTTTCTCTTTCCTCGCTAGATGATGTCAGGCCTTATGCTGGTGATTCTAAGGGTGTTGGCTCTGACTCTATAGTTCCTTTTCTTATTTTCCCTTTGGCTAGGGAAAATCTTGACCCTGTGCTGGCTGATTCACTGGAAGATTCAACTCCTTTGCTGGGTGCTAGAACTTCAACTTTGGATCATTGTGTTGGTAGGATAAGACTACTAGTGTTGAAGAAGGTTGGATAACAGTTAAAGGAGAACATTATAAGAAGTCATCTCCTTCTTTTGACATGACCTTGTGGTCCCATTTGAAGGTGACAAAAATATATTTCTTCCTCCTTATGCTACAAATTTCTAATGGTTTATCTTGTGCATTAGTTTAGGTGTTTTTTCTCTTGGTTTCTGATTTATTTTTTGGTTGAGTTCTTTTGTGTGTTTCTTGGGATTTTTTGGGCTTTTGTTCTAGTTTTTCAGTTGTGTTTTGGCAACTCTTAATGCTGCATCTTAATCTTTCTCTTTGTACTGGGTTTCGGGTCCCTTCAAAACCTATTTTTAACTATTAATCAAAACAAGAGTACGACTAAATGAAACCATTTTTAATTAAGAGAAAATGAATTTATTGTCACGCTTTGTAATGGCATATACCTTGCAAATGTAGATATTATGCATCACCACAAATCCTAATCATATACAAGAGCTATAAAAAAACGTACAAAGAAATACAATGTTAATCATAATTCTATAGCTATTCCTAACTTTAAATTATTGATTAATTGTAGGGCTTTCCAAGTTGGATCTATTCTTTGGTCAAAGGAGTTGGATATCAAAACTCACCAAGCTTCATGAAAATCTATTTCACTCAAACATGTTATTAGTATAAACCAATGAGTATGGGGGTAACACTTTGATTCTTTGGAAGTGTACTTACGCCAAGAAAACAATGAAATTACCATCACCAATCTTATGTGAGTTGTTGGTTGAAAAATATTACTAACTATTTTTAACAAATACATGATATTTCCAACTACCAAACTCTTACTTTCAACTCTCCACCTCCTTTATGATTCACTTTTGTCTATCCTTCAAATAATTCCAATTTCAACTAACCTAAATGGTATGGATTTGACTAAATTATAATAAGATATACATAATTAGCAATCTAATTACCATGCGTGTCTTTATCATTTTTCTCCCTACTTAGAAGAAGTTATCACCAAATTATACATGAAATTTGTGGGATTCACTAGAAAATATAATTCAGAAAAATAACTTGACACATAACAAAAAATGCATTTTCTATCGACAAGGGAAGTAGTGATTTTCCTTCACAAATTGTGTGTATCAAACGTAGAACAAAGTAACTTCAGAAAATGGTTGTTGTCAATATGGAGTGGTTCTTGTTGTCACAAAATTTTGCACCCTTGCCTAGCGTTTGACCCCAAAGCAACCTTGTGAAACATGGAAATAAACTCCAACTGTAGAACCTTGACAAGTGAGGCTCAATCTCTGGAGAAGGTTGACATCCTTTCCAATTAGGGTGCAGTGTTGAACCAACCCAAAACTTCAAGACCTACTCCTAAATATACTCTAACATCTTGCAAAGGGAAAGGGAAGAAGGTTGCAGAAAAGAGAAAAAGGTGATGCACTGAGATTAATGTTAGAATAACTGAGAGGGGGGGTGAATCAGTGGCCTTAAAAATAATTCCAATAATCCAACCAAAAACTTATATCCCAAATATAATATCCTCTAGCAATCTTTCAGTCCATCAAGACGTATGTCTTAAATAGCTTTAACAAATATAACCTGCTCAGTAAGATGTATTGTTTATCTTTTCTAGACTTTACCAAATAGCAGTAAATAAACTTAGTGTTAACCGACCAATCTAGTTTCAGTAATGTGTAAAACAAAATATCAATGCAATGAAACATATACACATTTGACATAGATTTTAACGTGGAAACCCTGCTAAGGGAAAAATCACTTGGGACCGATAACCCAAAATTTTCACTCTTTTGAAGTGAGCTTGGTGAAGAGCCAACCCTGTTAAAGGTTATAATGCACACTGTTAAGTGAAACCTTATCAGAGGATTTAAAACCAATGGTTTTTCTTTTGACCTATCATTCTTTATGTTGTCAACAAGAAAACCTTCTGATACTCTTAACTATCTCAATACAATAAGGACTGTTAAATCCCACTCAGTTAAGAGATTTTCTGGATCAATGGTTAAATTGATAGAGTAAATGATCTATTCAAAATAAAAATTTAACTTGCAGATATTCAGATCTATTGATAGTCCAATAATACCTCTTTGATAAATGTTCACTTCAGTTCCTTTTCTCCCTTTCTTTGTTCTGCTCGGTGAATGCTTTGTCCTCTATTGCTCGGTGTCTGCAAAATTCCTTGTCTCTTTTCTTCAGCTTGTATGATTAGATTTGCATGAAGAATTCAATCTTCACCAGAATTATACTAAGCATTCCTCTTTTCATAATGAATTCCTTGTCTCTTTATATAGACATGATTAGCTACTCAATCTCCTTATTTTTTTCGTAGATCACTTCTTGATCTGTAAATCTCGTCATGCTTGCTTTATACTGTAAAGCTTTGCTTTAGTTTTATTCCACAAATCTCTCCATGATAACTGTGATTAAAATGTGATTTAAATCTCTTCCATGCTTTATTTTAACTGATCGTTAAGAAAAAATAAATCAATCAGTCAATCTCTAAATATAGCTCTTTTCCAGATAAGTAGTTTTGTCATTCTTGAACTTCAGTTTTGTTCGGTCATCAACTCTAGTTAGCTCGGTCATTGACTTCAACTATACTCAGTAAATAGATTTTTCTCGGTAACAATTTCTTGGTTACTGCAGTTCTCGGTATACACTATGAACTACTTGGTGTTCACTGTCCATCGGTGTTTACTGTCACTCAGTATATACAGAACTTTTATGTTTTACCGACAACATGAAATTTGTCTCTTCAGCTCTTCAAGGTTATGACCAATATGTGTATGAATAATCATACCATATCAAGTTGACATCAATGACAATACAATAGAATACATTAACTAATTTAGTGTCTTGCATTCACTTTTGCATCTCCGTGATCATCAACTTATCATCTTCAAAAATTCAATCTGTTATAGTTCATCAATCTCTCCCTTTGGCATTGATGGCAACATACTATGAAATATGCATTATAAAATATGCCATAACATACCAACCTTATTTTTCTATAAACAATTCAAATATCGGAGTCTCGGTAATCTCTTCTAGCTTAGATTTGATTATGTTGTGTGCTCTCCCTTTCTTCATTCCCTTCAATGGATAGGTGTAGCAATTGTGTCTTCTGATTATGTCTCTCCCTTTCTTGTAGAATCTCTTCTCCCTTTTATGGATAGATATGCAATATTAACTCTTTCCAATTCCCTCCCTTTGATGGATGGTTATTTCATTGAATCTTTCTCTCTCTTTGGATGTTCTTCTTCCTGATGTATATTTCATTGAATCTTTCTCTCCCTTTGACAGCAATGCCAAAAAAAATATTCATCTCTGTAGTATCCAACAAGCTTTTTCTCCCTTTGATACTTTTTGTCCCTTTAGTGGACTAATATGTCATTGTAGTCCATATCTTATCTTGCATCAACATGAATAATCTTCTAATAATGTGTAGGCTGATGCAGCCTTCTATTCATCTTAGGGACCAGAAGACAGGGGTCGAACCCCTAGTCTATTCCTCAGGTACTCAAATGTATCTTTTGGCAATGATTTTGTGAATATGTCTGCTAGTTGTTCTTTGGATCGTACATATTCTAGTATCAATTTTTTCTCTTGTACATGTTCCCTCAAGTAATGATGCTTAATAGCTATGTGCTTTGTCTTAGCATGCATCACATGGTTCTTTCAAATCTTTATAGCGCTAGTATTATCACAATAGATAATTACTGGGTCAAGAATTTCTTCATTCATACCTTTCAGCAATTGCTTGATCCATGCAATGTTAGAGCAATTTGCAGCACCAGCTACATATTCTACTTCTACATTTGATTGAGATATGCATCCTTGTTTTTTACTTATCCATGTGACAAGTCTGTCATTCATAAAGAATGCTCTTCCTATTGTGCTCTTTCTATCATCTATTTTTCCAGCCCAATCAGCATCAGTATAAACGAGTAGCTCATATTTGCCTTCTTTATTGTACCACAAACCATAGTCTTCAGTATTCTTTATATATCTCAAGATTCTTTTAACAACAGTCATGTGTGATTCCCTAGGATTAACAGAGAATCTTGCAATTATCCAACTGCATGTGTTATATTAGGTCTAGTGTGTACAACATACATTAGTTTACCGATCATAGATCTATATAAGGTCTGATTTACCTCCATTGTCTTGTCTTCTTTTGTCAATTTGCATCTGGTTTCCATAGGCGTTCCAACTAGTTTTGAGTCCTCCATCTTGAATATCTTCATAACTTATTTGATGTATTTGGATTCTGTGATGTAGATTCCTTCATCTTGTTGTAGAATCTGTAAACCAAGAAAAATTTTGATCTCTCCAAACAATTAAATTTCAAATTCTTTGCTCATTTCATCATAAAATGACTTGCATAGCATATCATTACCTCCAAATATGATATCATCAACAAATATCTCATAAATCAAAACTTTATCATCAGTATCTCCTTTCAAATATAGATTATTGTTGTCACTTGTTCTAACAAATCCAATACTAATGAGATAAGAGTTAAGTCTTTCATATCATATTCTCGGTTCTTGTTTCAAACCATACAAGGCTTTGTGTAGTTTACAAACCATGTTCCTCTTGTTAGGATCAACAAACCCTTCAGGTTGTTCAATGTATACCTCCTCTTCTAGTATTCCATTCAAAAATACAGATTTAACATCCATTTGGTATACTTTGAATCCTTTTAAAGTAGCATAAGAAAGTAGAATTCTTACTCCTTCTAGTCTAGCAACGGGTGCAACGGTTTCTCCATAATCAATACCTTCTTCTTGTGCATACCCTTTACATACAAGTCTTGTTTTTTTCCTTGTGAATTCTCCATTCTCATTAAGTTTGTTTCAAAATATCCATTTGGTGCCAATGACATTTTTGTCACTTGGTCTAGGTTCTAATCTCCATGTTTTATTATTCTCAATTTTTTCAATCTCTTCATTCATTGCACTAACCCATTCTTGATTCTCAAGTGCATCATTAATAGATTTAGGCTCAAAATCACAAATCAAACATCTAGTGTTAAGAGACTTACTTCTTGTTCTTATTCCTACTCTTTTGTCTCCAATGATTTGGTCATTTGGATGGTGTCTTCTGACATATTTAGCAAGTATAGGTTTAGATATTTGTTCTTCATTTTGATCTTCATTATCACTCGGTTCAACATTGTGAGCATTTTCCTTATTCTCGTTGTGTGCATCTTGTTGCTCAGTTGCATTGTTCTGTCGCTCGGGGAAGGTGTCAGGTTCTTCAATGTAGACAAATCTGTTGTAATATTCTAGTTCCTTTCTGTTTTCCTCATCATTTTTCTCAGCAAATTCATCTACTTTATCATTTGCACTTTCAATTATTTTGTTAGAATATTTGTTCAGACATTTATAAGCTTTGCTTTTAGTAGAATATCCTATAAATATTCCTTTATCACTTTTAGAGTCAAGTTTCCCATTTCTATCATCTTTCTGTATATAACATTGAATTCCAAAAATTCTAAAGTAACTCACATTTGGTGTGTATCCATACCATAGCTCATAAGGTGTCTTATTTGTGTCTTTCTTCAGCTGAACTCGATTTAGTGTATAGACAGAAGTACTTACAGCTTCTCTCCATAATGTTTGTGTGATGCCTTTTTCAATCATCAGTGTTCTGGCACAATCAACAATTGATCTATTCCTCCTTTCAGCAACCCCATTTTCCTTTGGTGTTCTCGGTGCCGAAACTTGTCTTGTAATCCCATGCTCATTACAAAAGTTAGTGAATTCATCATAAATAAATTCTCCTCCTCTATATGATCTTAAACATTTCAGTTCTTTTCCACTTTGTTTTTCAACTTTATCTTTATATCATTTGAACATCTTAAATGCTTCAGATTTCTCTTTTAAGAATATTACAGTCATCATCCTAGAATATTCATCAATAAATAGAATAAAGTATCTATCACCATAATAACTCTTTGTTCTGATTGGTCCACATAATTCATTATGGACTAACTCTAGAATAGCATTAGATGTGTAGTTTTTTCTCTTGAAACTAGACTTTGTTATTTTTCCTATTTGAAAATTCTTGCACATAACATGGTCGGGCTTTGAGATACTCGGTAAGCCTCTTACTTTTCTTTTCTTACTTATCTTAACCATGTTGTCAAAATTCACATGACATAACCGTTTATGCCACAACCAAATGTCTTCATTTCTAGCCAATAAACAAGTGGTTTCAATATCATAAAGATAGAATAGATTACCTTTGTTTGTTCACCAGTACCGATCAACTTTTCTTTTCCATTATAGATCATTTCCTTTTTGTTCTCAAATGCAACTCGGTGTCCTATGTTGTTTAGCTGTGAAACACTCAATAAATTATAGTTAAGTCCTTTCATCCAATATGCATTTTCACATCTGATCAAATTATTCAACATGATGGTACCTTTTCCTTCAACTGGACAGGGTGATTCATTACCCATCCTAACTGATCCACCATTATAATATTCAAAAGTTTCAAACTTTTCTTTATCTCCAGTCATGTGATGAGTACAACCACTATCAATAATCCAGACATCTTTTTTGCTAACTTTAGATATGAGAGTTGTTTCAACATACCATTCTTCTTCGTCTGAATCATCCTTCATAGAAAAAAATACTACCTCAACATCTTCATCAGAATCAATGTTAGAATTTTCAGCTTTGTTCTTAGCTAGGTAACAAGCCTTCTTTCCTTTGTCCTTGTAATCTCAGTTATCTCTTCTGTCAGAGTGTTGGTTTCTTCTATAGTCTCTGTCATCACTTATGTCATACTTATTTTCATAAGATTTGTCATTGTTTCTTTCATCCTTTCTCTTGTTAGGGCATCTAGCAACAAAATTTCCAATTTCTTTGCAATTAAAATATACCAATGGTATTTTTCCTTTATATCTTCCTTTACCTCTATGTAGTCTCCTAACCATTAGTGCTTCAAGTTCCTCAAGTTCTTGTTCATCACTATCATTGTCACTATCATTTCTTATAGTGTGTTTGTTACTAGATTTGCTTATTTTCAGAGAAGATTTGAATAAAGATTCAATAGTTGGTAAGACATCGTTGTCATAGTTGTTCATCTCAAATGAAGTAAGTCTACCAATAAAACTATTAAGAATAACTTTTTTATTTGCTACTGCTTTCATTTCATGAATTGCAGATACTCTAATAGCATAAATAGGCAGTAAGGTTCTCAGAATTTTACTTACAACTATTTCTTCCTCAAGTACTCCTCCTACTCCACAGATAGCATTAACAACTTATTTGATTCTTCTACTGTATTGAGTGATTCTCTCTCCTTCTTTCATTCTAAGGTCATCAAAATTTCCTCTTAGGCTTTTAGCTTTAGCTCTTAGCACATTGGTGTCTCCTCCATGTACTAGCTTGAGTTTGTCCCACATTTTCTTTGCAGAGGTGCATGTTTTCACATCTTGTGATCTTTAGCTTAAGTCCCTTTAAACTTTTCTTCCAAGAACCAAATCTCTGATACCAATTGTTAGAATAACTGAGAGGGGGGTGGGGGGGTGAATTAGTGGCCTTAANGGGGGGGGGGGGGGGGGGGGGTGAATTAGTGGCCTTAAAAATAATTCCAATAATGCAACCAAAAACTTATATCCAAAATATAATATCCTCTAGCTATCTTTTAGTCCATCAAGATGTATGTCTTAAATAGCTGCAACAAATATAACCTGCTCGGTAAGATATATTCATTATATTTTCTAGGCTTTACCGAATAGCAGTAAATAAACATATACAATGAAACATATATGCATTTGACACATAGATTTCAACATGGAAACCCTGCTAAGGGAAAAACCACTTGGGACTGGTAACCCAAAATTTTCACTCTTCTGAAGTTAGCTTGGTGAAGAGCCAACCCTGTTAAAGGTTACAATACACGATGTTAAGTGTGACCTTGTTAGAGGATTTAAAACTAACAGTTTGTCTTTTGACCTAGCATTCACTATGTTGTCAACAAGAAAACCTTTTGATACTCTTGAGTATCTCAATACAATAAGGACTGTTAAATCCCACTCGGTTAAGAGATTTTATGAATGAATGGTTAAATTGATACAGTAAATGATCTATTCAAAATACAACTTTAACTTGCAGATATTTAGATCTATTATTAGTCCAATAATACATCTCTGATCAATTTTCACTTCAGTTCCTTTGATCCCTTTCTTTGCTCTGCTCGACGGACGCTTTGTCCTCTGTTGTTCGGTGTCTGCGAAATTCCTTGGCTCTTTTCTTCAGCCTATATGATCAGATCTGCATGAAGAATTCAATCTTCACCAAAATTATACTGAGCATTCCTTTCTTCATAACAAATTCCTTATCTCTTTATATAGACATGATTAGCCACTCAATCTCCTTATTTTTGTCATAGATCACTTCTTGATCCATAAAGCTCGCCATGCTTTCTTTATAACGTAAATCTCTGCTTTAGTTTTATTCCGCAAATCTCTCCATGATAGATGTGAATAAAATGTTCTTTAAATCTCTTCCATGCTTTAGTTTAATTGATCGTTAAGAATAAAGCAATCAATTAGTCAATCTCTAAATATATCTCTTTGGTAGCTAAGTAGTTTTGTCATTCTTGAACTTCAGTTCTGTTCCGTCATCAACTCCAGTTAGCTCGGTCATTGACCTCAGTTATGCTTGGTAAATAAATTTTTCTCGGTAACACTTGCTTGGTTACTGCAGTGCTTAGTATACAGTGTGAACTGATTGGTGTTCATTGTCTGTCGTTGGGCACTGTCACTCAGTGTATACAAAACTTTTATGTTTTAACGACAACATAAACTTTGTCTCTTCAGCTCTTCAATGTTATGACCAATATGTGTATGAATAATCATACAATATCAAGTTGACATCAATGAAAATACAATACATTAACTAATTTAATGTCTTGCATTCACTTTTGCATCTCGGTGATCATCAACTTATCATCTTAAAACATTGAATCAGTTATAATTATCAATTAAAACTTGTTTTTTCTTGCCACCCCCAAAAGAACATACACAAATCTCTCTTTTAATCAATTCCCAATTACTCATAAGTAGGTTAGAATTTATTAGATGTTGAAAGGAAATAGGGATTCACAATGCAACATTCATAAACAAGATTGACACAACATACAATCTAGAAACAAAAGAGAAAAAAGAATTCAGACATAAATGCAAGACAAATTTGCACAAGACACCTAAATATAAGAAGAGGTAAAAAAAAAAAATTCATTAATGAGAAGGTAAGTCGCAGTTGCAGGACATAAGTCACTGCATGAGAACAAAAGAGAACCTGGAAAATATCTTACAAAATTGCCTTTATAGGTCTGGCATAACTCTTATTTTCAAATTTGAATAAAAACCCTAACCTAACTAGAATTTGATTATAGGATGAATTGATCATTATAAATCAAATCAAAACTGATTTTGGTGTGCATATCTAATCTCTGAATCAACAGGAGGAGGTCACAATGAATTCCCCTACAAATAATAAAAGAAGGCCATGATCTAGGATGACTCTACAACAAGACAAGGTGTGATTGTTCCATCAGTTACAGAAAAGTCCCTTGCAAATAAAAAATAGGCATGGAGAGCATCCTTGGGTCGTGTATGCTGAGCTTGTGAGGAGTTATGTCGCCATTCCTACGAATAGATTTGATTAGAAGTTGGAGCAACTAGGGAATTGAATTTTGACCTCTTTGTCTGGTAGAAGTTAGTCGTGACCGTTAAATTTGAATCATGGGCTACAAATTTAAATGGAAATCGTTAATCTCCTCCTTCGTGAAACATCAAACGATTGGATGTAGTAAGAAAACCTTAATAATGTGAGTTTTAAACATAGTCATCAATACATATTTGCCTTTCGATTGGATGACTCATATTTCACAGGATAAGTATGAAAGGAATCTCCAAGGTTGTGCCATGGAAACCACAAGGTTTTGGTTGTCATTGCACCAAAAGATTGACATGTTAATGCCCGATACAACCACTTGACTTATACAAACACAAGAGGCGGTTAATCCATGTCACAAACCACTGTTGTGTTGCATAGCACAAGAAGACCAAGGGTGCACACCTTGCACAATACCCGCACCCCAAGTGCGGAGTTCAAACCCATGACCTCGGCTCTGATACTAATTGTTGGTTTTTGTTACACCAAAAGATTGGCCTATTAATGCTCGATACAACCACTTGACTTATACAAGAATGGGAGGTAGTTAATCCATGTTATGAACCATCATTGTGTTGCACAGCACAAGGATACCAATGACACACACCTTGTAACAATCCCCCCAACACAAGTGCGGGGTTCGAACCCATGACCTCAACTCTGATACCAATTTTTGGTTATCGTTGCACCAAAAGATTGACTTGTTAATGCTCGATACAACCACTTGACTTATACAAGCACCAGAGACAGTTAAGCCATGTCATGAACCACTGATGCACTACACAGCACAAGGAGACCAAGGGCGCACACCTTGCAACAATCCCCCCAGTGCAAGTGTGGGGTTCAAACCCGTAAACTCGGCTCTGATACCAATTGTTGGTTGTTGTTGCACCAAAAGATCGACCTATTAATGCCCGATACAACCATTTGACTTATACTTGAGCATCAGAGGTGGTTACATCATGTCGCAAACCACCGTTCCACTACACATAACAAAGATCATCAATCTTCTTGAGGAGGTGTGATAGGTTGATTAGATGTTGGGGAACATTCGTTGTGAAGCCATGCAAAACGTTGATTAGGCCTTGAGGAAAATACATACGCTAAAGGCTTAAGGAAATATGGGCGGTGATAAGGAATAGCATGTGGGCTAGGGAGATGGGGTTGGTCAGCGATTAAGGTAAAAGACTTTAGTGGGTAGCTTTTGTGACAAGTCACGGGACCAACTGGTCAATGCAAGATTAGAACATAGAGTGAAGAGCACACTGGTGAGCATCTAGTACTAGGGTTTAGGGCTTGAGCTTAGCTTTGTGAAAATAGGAGGTTTTTAACCCAATTTTTTTGATGGGCTAAAGGTGGCATAACATACCAAGATTACTCACAATAAGTGATAGAAACCTCTCCCAAGCGAGAAGGCTTGTACAACTTGCAGTTGATCACATCAATGACAACATGTATGCCATGTTGAGCTTGAATATTTGAGGAACAAGCACTATGCTTGATATATTCCAAGCTTTTAAATTTCAAATGGAAGAAAATCCAACCTACCTTGCTGCAAAATATATAAAATTAAAGAGATTACCCATGAATTATAAATATGAACTAAAAAATATAATAAACCCCGACTCATAATAATAATTTCATAGTTGATTGCAAGTGTGAAATTAACCTAGAAATTGTAGCTTAAGATTTTTTAATATAATTCAAATTGTGTTTAAAATGTATCTTAAAAAATATAGAACTTATCCTCGTACCTCTATTGTAAATCTTCCTCCGATCTGCGGTGATTTTGTTGTGAATAGGGAATCGGGAGTTTATGTCTATTGAATGGTGAGAATTAAGGGGTTTTTCTCCTTCAATTTCTACCATGAGGGGGTTCATCCTTGGGTTAATAGAATTATAATTCATGCTTCAAAAGGAGTAAAACTAAATAATAAAAATGTTTCTCTTTGTACGCTACTTCTCTTTGTTCGGTTTCTTATTTTTTCCTTCATTTGTCTTCATTTGACACATGCCCCTTGAATTTAAATTAAATTAAACTTCAAGTTTATATTTTATATTTTATATATTATAATTTATTATTATATTTAATCTCATTTTAAAAAAGGAACAATATAGTCTGCCTTCCAAAGATTTATTGTCCTCGAGCAATCATATATAGTCTTAGAATTTCTTCTTCACTTGACCAAGTTTTTCTTAGAGATACAAGGATCTCAAATCAATCTTGGAAATATTATGAATCTCTCTAATGATGTAGTTTATTTTGTTAACTTCCTATCTATTATAAGTCTTATTGAACAACTTTGTCTTTCATGCCTTCGCGTGTCATTTTGCTCCTCCCTTTTCAAATATTCTTCTAAAACTTTCACAGGTTTCTCCAAATATTCTCTATGTGTCTTTACATGTTGCTTCTCTTTATTTTTTTTAGTTTATATTTATTTTTAATGACCATATTTGAGAAATATTTTCAACAAAAATCTCAGCATTGGCATGTGCTTGTAAATCTAGTTTCTCTTCCATCTCTTTAATACAAACAATAGTCGGAGACATGAAATCGTCTTGCAGTTTTATGGTCCGTCAATTTTAATTGAACAATAATTCATGCTCCATAAGGAGTAAACCAAATAATAAAAATGTTTATCTTCATATCTTGGTCTCTTAAATATCAATTTCCTTCAATAATGGTGTCTTTACATGCCCCTTGACTTTTGATTTAATTAAATTTTCATTTTATATTTTATGTTTATTTTTTGGATATTTCAATAAATATTTATAATTATATTATATATAGTATTTATTTTTATTATAATCTCACATTAAAAAAGGGACATCACAGATTATCTTAAATAAAAAGATGATAATTAAGAAAGAAAAAATATCAAGCATTATCAAAGAAGTTTCGAACTGGAAGAACTTGTCAAAGCATATGCAAATCTCTCAATTTAGTTTTCAAGACTAAAAACGATTGCAAAGTAATAGTGAGGTCAAATACATTACCAACTGCCTCTAAAACCAAATAGTGAAGGTTAGCCAACATAGTTTAACAAGCTATCACTTCCTCCACAAAAAAAAATTTATGATGAGAGGAGGTAAAATACTTACTAAGATTTAAAGATCACCCAATAATACACTCCAATATAGGCCACAATGAATCTGTAGTTGTAGATCTGACAATCACCTTCATTACAAAATCATGAAGCAACAACACAATGCACCAAGAGATCACTACCAACCTAACCTATTAAGCCTCTAATGCCTTATTAGAGTTTGTGAACTCTTTGATAGACCAAGGAAAGGACTGCACAACCTAAAGAATTAGCTTGCACATTATCTTAAAAAATCCATAAACAATGTAGACAACATTATAAGGAGTGTTGCAAGGAGACATACATTGTTATCAGTATGTGATATGAGTACTAGTATTGGTAATGTCATTTTTAAAACAATTGGAGATGAGTACTTGGAGACTCCAAAAGATATATATAAGATTTTAAATTTTAAACATTGAAATATTAATTTTAAAAATTAAAATATTAATTTTAAATTTAATATATTTAAAACTTTAAAAAAACTTATAAAATTTAGAACATTAAAAAGTAAGCAATAAATTGAAAGTCTATTATTAAAATATTCCAATGCTCCACGGGGACGCATACCTTCCCTTGGTACCCTTGTCCCCATAACAAAAATGTTTTGAGGACTCCCTTCTCTACCCAAAATCGATATACATTTATGAAACGTAAAATAATTGGACAAGGGTTGTAGGTAACAACTAGTTGTCCCCTATGACCCAACTAAGTTTTGGACGCCTTTAAAAAAACACAATTTTAAAATGAAGAGGGGTAGGTGGGTCAATAAGGACCCCCCACCCCTTTAAAAAATACCTAAAGCTAGTGCATGTACTAAAAAGACAAAAAAGAAAAGAAAACAACTCTTATCATTTTAACTTTTGCAAACTAAGAGAAGAGCATTAGGAGGTCAAGGAGAGAACAACAATTCAAAGAGGAGACTAGGGCATTCAATCCACCACATTAGAGATTAGGGCATTAGTTCATCTTGTATTTTCTTTTGCAATTTGTTTTACAATTTCTCAAGTTTGTTTCAAATTTTTAAACACGGATAAATGCATTGGAGAATGCAATTTTTTTTTACACTTTTTCAAGTTTTCTTTCAAATTTTTTAACACATGGGTTGTGTGGATACATACTTGGACACATGGAAAATGTGTTTTAGAGCTTGATGTTTCAAGAGTATTCATTGTAACTCTGTAATTACTTTGTATTTCTTTATGGCTAGATAATATACAATGTGTTGTTCCCTTTTCTTGTTGTCATAGAACATACTCCTCAAAGGATTGACTCTATTTATGCCTGACACTGATCAAGCATAGAGTAGGACAACAGTAACAAGGTCTTGAGACCTCCTGCACTTTGAGCTCCACAGATTCGGGCGGGATTACCCTTGACAACTTAGAACAATGAAATCACTGAATTATTCTAGTTTGTTAATGGTGGAATTACAGGGAATGATCACTGTAACTTTTACTAAAACAGACTAAACTGAAAGTAAAGATTGATTTTTAATGGTGGTGATAGTCACTTTAATTGAACAAAAATAGACCAGTGCTCAATCTAAGGGCATGGAGTCATCTGTGAATAATTTTAACCAGCATGATTGAAGACTAAACTTAAGGCAATTACATGATCTGACACAAATGTAGATATACCTTATATATCTACCTCAGTACACTTAGCCAGACTAATCGATCAGATTCATTTGCTACCCTGAACTTTGTTGAAATATCTCTAAGGTATATTCTCTCCTTGAAA
>MU226127.1:373932-391450 GCA_018584345.1 Thuja plicata
CATGTTTCATAGCCCATTCTGCTCAGTCTGTCAATCACCATGCTTAGATCCAATGCCATTTGAAGGATATCAAGAATAACTCCTCACATCTACAATCACAGCTCTGGCACTGCATCATCTATATGAAGAATCTTCTCTGATTTCTTATGAATGCCTGAAAATTATGATTCCCAATCATTCTTCTGCTTGAAAAACATCATCAATAAGAACACATTATCCTTGCCGGGTTGGGATCTATAACCTACCCAAAATGAAAAGACTTTTAGATAACCCGTCCAGCTTAAAGAAGGAAAGGCAGTGGCAGGGAAACCCGACAAGAACTTCCTACCCAAGGAAGACCTAGACCTAGACTCAAACAAGACTAGACCTGACTATGACTTCAAAATCCTCCACTTTGACAGCATGGGTACAGGATGAAAAGTGGGGCAAAAAAGAGGACCTAGCTACTCCACCCCACTATAATCAAAATCTTTCTTCAATCCAAAGAGAGGAAAGATGTGACTATTTCTATCTCTTATTCTCCTTCATTTGTAGGGCCTCGCAGCCTGAATCTTGTTACGCAAGACTACACTTGACTGGACGCTTGTAGGGCCATCTTGGTCTTAATCTTGTTTACAAGACCGCAAGGGGGATACATTCAACTTGTGTAGGGTTAAGAGGTTTGAATCTCACTTGTGAGACTATGCATTTTGGGTGCTTGTAGAGCTATATGCCTTAATTTCACTTTCAAAACTATAAGGGGTAGCCACGAATGGAGGACCTTACTAAGGACTGTTAAACTAGAGGCCTACCCGATTCACCCCTGAAAGGTGATAATGTTTGTGCAAGGAAGATAGTAACTTCCCAAAGATCACTCGTACATTCGTGCCACCTTAAACATTTTGAGTCGGCTAATACGGCGTCATGACTGGAGCCATTGCATGCTTGGTAACGATCGTATTCTGATTAGTTCTCCTATGTACCTAAGCTTACGGGAAAACATTTTCATTCTACACCAATTCCTTAGGTAGGCTATGTTTGAAGTGCTTGGAAGACATGGACAAAATCCTCAACATAAAAAAATTTCACACTTGTTTGTATCCTCCAAGGTTTCTTTGTCCCTTGTTAGATTGTTTTCAAGACCACGTGCTTGTTATTTTCTGGTTTGACTATGATGAAATCGGTTCTTTCCATTGAATAAATCTACTGAAAATCAGACCAAGATCAAAATCTACCAAATCATCAAAATATTGTTCCACTTACAGTCATCTGTCTCTGACCTGGAATTACCATCTGCGCAGATCACTATCTACGTAGCTTCACCATCTGGGACCCACAATTATCATCTACGTCTTAGACTACCATCTCCGCTTGAAAATAGTGAGCTTTAATATTTGTCAGAATCTTCAAAATTTGGTCTTTTATGCGATCCTAAAACTATTTATCCTAAAGCAATTAGTTTCTCATTCAAAATCATATTTTTTGCTATAGGCCATGACCGATTCCAAGAAACACAAGAAGGTTAAGCTCCCGACTCCTCCATTTTATCGAGAACAGAAAGAGACCAATCGCAAATCCAAGTAATATCAACACATTGTTCAATCTATCAAGCATGAAATCAAGTACTATGAGAAAATTGATGCTATCATGTACAACAACAAAGTTTGCAACTTCATGGCCAAATATCCCATAAATTGTGTCTTTGTCACTCTTGAGAAATATGATTAGATCAACCTCTTATTTCTAAACTAGCTTCTCATTTTCCCATCATCATCAAACTTCATCATCTCTCTTGGAGCATTGGATCGAACCTCTTTGGATTTCAAATCAAATCAAAATCAAATCAATCCTTTCTTAGGTTGGATGACCTTAATGAAAAGTATTACATACCTTTATCATTAGACAAACAAAACATTGCTTGTAGACCACTAGTTTGTCTCAAGTAATTTAAATCCATTGGTAATGTCTTATTTTTCTTAAGATCACAAGTCTAACTTCAAGTAGAAAAAGATATCCTTCAATTTAATCCTTTTGTGTTTATGTCATCACAAGGTCTTATTATACCTAGGCTTTGTTCTAAAACCTTTAAATCAAAATCAATCATCAATCAATCCCGATAAATCATGCATCAATCCTTATTCAAGTATCAATCAATTGAATCCAATCAATCAAAATCAAATTAATCCAAGTCCAAGATCTTTGCTCTATCCGCTTCCATCTTTCAATCTTGCATTTCGCATCTTCCATCCTTCTAAGTTTGTCATTGCATGGTAGTTACTCGATCCCAAGCTAGAAACATGATGCGTGCAACACTCAACAACTCCTTTGATGAGGAGAATCCTTTTTCTACTCAATAATTTCAGGGCCATGCGGCATGAATTGATGACATAACCAATGCGCTTGAAGAAACTGAGTTAGTGGATCAATAAGATAGACCTACACAAGTGATTGATTTTCTTAGAGATTGCTATAGCTTAGAAATGGTTGAAAAAGCCATTAGTCAAAACAACAAAGAAATCTTCCTGAATCTCATTTGAAATGGCCTCATAATGCCCGTTGATTTTGATGAAACACTTCTCACTTGTAACATCACTAAGGCTACAGTTGTTACCACCATGGCCATGGCCTCTAATTCAAATGCAATGTCATCACGTGACATCGATAAGGTAGCTGCTAGTGGGACTTCTACACCAATTCCCGCATCAACACCTGTATCAACAACTACATCAATAGTTCAGTTGACTAACAAACAAATCCAACAAATCCTAAGTGTTTTTCCCAACATTACTTCACACAATAACACTCATATGACAACAAATACCTCTCAAGGTGCAAGTGCTAATGTCAACAACATAGGGAAGATCTCCACGCCTCAATCTAGATTATCTAGGTTCCCAACAACATGCATGAAGACATCTAAAATCAACACATCTTGAGCTTACCAATACATAGCCCCTCCCACAGTCAGTATGATCTCACACTGGGTTTTTGACTGCACAATTCAGAGGCGGACAAGCTTATGGGCCACAATATATTCCACACAACGCTCCAGATTTAGCCCAGCAAGTTAATGAGCTCAAAATTCTTGTGTATGATTTGCAGAATGGGGGCAAAAAGGAATTTTCCTTCGACGAGATTTGTCCCTACCCATTCGACAAGTCTATCACGATGCAACCATTCCCTCCAAACTTTGATATTCCTAAATTTGAAAAATACAAAGGCGAGACATGTCCTCTACAACATCTCAAAGAATTTTACATTGCGTGTCAAGAAGTTTCTTACAATGAAAATGATCTAAAGAGACTCTTCACTGGGAGTCTTGGAGGAGCAGCTTTAGAATGGTGCATGGTCATTCCTTCTGGGTCAATCTCTACTTTCTCTAATCTCACATAGAAATTTGTTTGACAATATTCATATAACATTGAACATCAAGCGACCCTCAACGATTTGTGCAATAACAAATGTAAGAATGGTGAAACCTTTGCTAGCTTCTTACAACGATGGAGACATTTCGCAAATCGTATGCCATGGAAAATACCTGATAGTCACTTAATCAATATCTTCACAAATAACTTGATCTCTGAGATGTCATTCCAAATGAAAATGGCTTCACCTGACACCTTTGAATCCCTTTTCAAGAAGGGAAAATACATCGAAGATGGACATTTGCAAAAAGTTAGCACCAAACACTATACACCTTCCAATAATGACAAGCCAAAATTCTAGAGTAAAAACAAAGGAGCTTTCAATGATGGAGTGACTGATGCTAAACATGTTCAGAATGTTCAAGTGTCCAACAACAATAATCAAAACAATTGCAACAACAATCAGAATCAAAACCAAAACAACAATCAAGATAAAAACCAAAACCAGAATTAGAACAACAATCAGAATAATAATCGACAACAACAATTTCAGCCACACAATCAATCTTATTTGTTCCCCCACAACAACAACAACAATGATAATAACAACAATCGACAATGACGACAGTTTACAGCATTGGCAGAACCATAAGATGTGATCTTTACACACCTCATAGATCAAGGAATAATATTTTATCATAATACTTGGCCTTTCGATGAGAATCAACCCAAACTTGCTTGGTATAGAGAAAATGAATATTTTGATTATCATCACATTAAAGGACATGATACCAAGAAGTGCATGAAACTTTGACACTTTGTGCAAGATCTTTTTGATGATGGAAAATTAAATTTGAAGGCCAGAACGCTTCCTCATCTAATGCAAAATTGAAAGTCTACAACCAACCTTTTTCGCCACATAATCAAAACAATGCATCTAACGCGATCCCATATGATTACTCCACAAACACTATCACAGTTATTGATCGAACATGTGGGACTCTAGAAGAAAATGATATCTTTGGTTTTGATGCTCTTTGTGGACACATTGAATAATTTGAAACCCGACCATAATTCTCAAAGTTGTTGATTTCAATGCTACTAGGCGCAGACCCAGAGTCACTGTCCAAGCTGATGATTACCTATCTACATCTACAAATCCACCAGTTGCACCGTCTACTGCTGCCCAGCGTGCCTCAGATTATAACCTATTGGACCAGTTAGGAAAGATTCTTGCACAAATATCCATCATGGAACTTCTATGTACCTCGCCTGTTCATAAAGAAGTTCTTGAGAATGCTCTGAATGAATCCCGTGTGCTGGAAAACATCAACATTGCCCAGTTCTAAGCTATGATTGGGAATTTAGCTTCACAAGAGCATCTTTTTTCATTGATAAGGACTTATTTGGTCCTGACCTTCACCATAATAAGTCCCTCCATATCGAAGCCAAAATCCAATCCACTAAAATCAAACGAGTCCTTACAAATGGTGGATCTGGCCTAAATTTGTGTACTTTGAAAATGATTCAAAATATCGGTCTTTCTAAGGACCTCCTAGATGTAGACAAGGGAATCACAAGAAAGGCTTATGATGATAGATAACGAGAAAGCAAAGGTTTGATCACATTTCCTCTACAAGTGGGCCTGACTCTAATTAAAATTGTTTGTCATGTGTTGGATCTAGATATACCATACAACATCTTGTTGGGTCGACCCTGGATACACGCTATCAAAGGTGTACCATCTACCTACCATCAATGCCTCAAATTTCCACATCATGGTAGAGAGATCGCGATTCCAGGAGACCCTAAACCATTTCAATACTGTAAGACACTAGAAGGAACACAATCAAATTATTGTCCATTGAATGAATTAGTCAACCTATCGAGAAAGAAACACATGTTCAAAAAACCTCCTGGGCTATAGAGAAGACATTAGAAAAACTAGTTGATCAATCCAAAGGAAAAGAAAAGGTCACTAAAGAAAAAACCCATGAGTCTGAAAAGAAGATCACTTTTACAAATCAGGGCATGGGAGAATGCAAATTCAAAAGTTCTCTATGCATCAGACAACTCCCTTTGTCCCCAAAGTCCTATGGGAGACCGTCACTGCTAACTCCCTCCAAGGAAAAGAACCTTATGCAATGTAAAAAGACTAATTTTGAACATTGGGGGTCTTTATCATATGAGCACATGGAATCTAATGTCCTTGATTGGCTTTACAATGAAGAAGAATAAAAACTAGTGACATTCCCTAAAGGAAAGTATATAAATGCCCCTCAAATCATTGAAAGTATGGGATATCATGGCACTGGCCTTGGCGCAAAAGAAACTGGTAAAAAGAAAATTGTCAGAACAATCGACTATCCTCATGGACAAGGATTGGGCTCTGTAGAAACTAAGACTAACTTCACCAAGGATAATTTTTTAGCCACATCATATTCAAACACCGAAGAGGAGTTTTTTGAAGTCCCTTTCCAATACGTCAAAGATGACCTTGATGATTTTACCCGCATTCTCATCATTACACAAGCTGATCTTCCTTCCCCTCACAAACCCTGAACTAATTGACATTTATGATTCAGATGAAACACTATTAGCCCTCTTTGTACTTAAGAATCTCTGAGAATATGAGCATCAAATTCACTACAGTGAGCAAGCCTACTTCGGTAGCCAGGTCAACTCCCTTAGTCGCAAAAGTGACAATGAAAACAAAAATAAAAAAAATACAAAAACATCTCCTGGTGAAAACCTCTCGTAGCCACCTTCGGATGAAGAAAAAGTCAAAATAAAGGACACATCCTCTAGTGAAAACCTTTTTGAGGTGCTACGGGAGGGAGAAGTTGACCTGCCATTTTTCTCATCAGAACCATAAGTATCCTCCATGATTATTGAAGACACTATTCCAATCAACCTCGGTACAGAAGAGAATCCACAAATCACTTACATTGCAGCATCTCTCAGTGATCAAGAAATGAAGGACATGAATGCATTTATTCAAAAGCATAAAATCAACATCGCCTGGACCTACACGGATATGTCGGGGTTAGACACAGATCTTGTCATAGAAACTAGAGTGAAACCTGTCAAACAAAAACTACGCAAGATGCATCCTCAAGTAGAATTGGTAGTCAAAGTAGAGCTTCAAAAGATGCTTGATGCAGAAGTAATTTGACCTATAGATTATCCTGAATGGGTCTCCAACATTGTACCAGTAGGCAAGCTTGCTGGGGCCATCCACATCTATATAGACTTCAAAGAATTGAACCTTGCATGTCCTAAGGATGATTTTCCACTTCCTAATATCAACATTATAGTGGATTTGACTGCTAGACATGAGATGTCCCTCATGGATGGATTCTCCAGTTATAATCTGATCAGAATAGCACCTGAAGATCAACACAAGACGGAATTCATGACACCTTGGGGTACCTTCTATTATTAGGTGATGCGCTTTGGTCTTAAGAATGCTAGTGAAACATATCAGCAAGCAATGACTACTATCTTTCATGATCTAATCCATGTCATCATGGAATACTATGTATATGATCTCTTAGGAAAATCTAAGACACGAGAATCACACATTCCCATTCTCACTACAATCTTTGAGCGATTGGAGAAATACAAGCTTCGGATAAATCCTAAGAAGTGTGTCTTTGGAGTCCAATCTAGTAATTTATTGGGATGCATTGTGTCACGGCGTGGAACAGAAGTGGATCCAAAGAAAGTGAAAGCCATACTAGAGATGCCACCGCCTAAAACATTGAAATAACTGCACAACTTACAAGGAAAGCTCCAATCTATCAAGAGATTCATGTCACAGCTAGCAAACAAAGTACATATCTTTTATCATTATCTGTGAAAAAATATCAATTTCTAATAGGATTTCCTATGTCAAAATGTATTTGAAAAAATAAAATGATATCTAGCTAATCCACCCGTGTTGGTGCCACCTATTGCTGGTCGTCCCCTGATTTTATACATATCTACCACAGAGGTTGTGTTAGGTATTTTATACATGCAACTTAGATAGAATGCCTTATAATCTACCCTTTCACTCACACACCCTTTTTATCATATCCTTACACCATTTTTTATCTCTCTGGAATCACCTAAAATAATTACTCTTTCCTTGAAAGAACTTATAAGTAATTGCACAATCACCTTGTAACTGGTATATCTAAAATGCCTTGCAAATTAAACATACAAGAGCTTTAACAGAAACATAAAGAGACAACAAAAGATATTGAATAGAAACTAAAATGTATTTTATTAATACGTTACTGCTTAAAATACACTCAATAGACAAAAAGCACAAAGCTCGGAAAAAATTGAGTAGTATGCCTTGCAGTTGTATATTTCACCACCTTTACAAAAATGTTCTAACATGCTATTTATAGAGTCTTAGCCATCTTAGAATCCTTAAAGACTAAGGATGAAACAAGCTTCAGATGGAATAGACCTGAACCTAAAAGATACTAGAAGAGGAAATACAATAAGGCCTTAAGCGGTGGAAAGACAAAATAGGAATACAATCAGATTTGATCTTCAAATATTTGATAGTTGGCACCTTTGTCTAAAGATATTCTGGAAAGCCTCAAATAGTTATTGTGAGATCTAGTGACTGCCATTACAGGCTAACTTACACTAGTCTTTCTGATGACTAACCTCCCTATGCTCAAATATTAGGTGTCAAGTGCCTCTTTACTCCTCGTCCAGTATGTCTAGGTCAATTATTGCAGGCTTCTTTTTCTTGGGCTTGGTGAGAACATCCCATGCTACAACTTCTTCCTCTGTAGGTAAATTAAAGCTTTGAATGCTTTGCAATTGTGCCTTTTGCATTTCTCATCTTGCATTTGTTATGCTTTTGACATCTGTAATAAACTTATTAAAGTTTGTTTCGGCCTTAAATGCCTCATCTAAGGTTTTATTGAACCTTTCCATATCTAATTCACCATTGTCAGATATAAATGCCTCTTCATTAGGAAATAATGAATCAAATTCTCCTCTCCATAATTCTATTGCCTTGATCTGATCATCTTCTCCCTTTATTGGAGGAGTAAAATTATTATAATCTGAGCCAAACATGTTGACTCTAGCTTCAATCTGATTTGCCTTGCCTTTGAAGAAAGACAAGGTAACCCTAATTTGCTCAATTTCCTCGCCAACTTGTGTTACAATCTCTGGGAGCTCTACCCTAATGATTTTAGGGTTGTTAACCTTTCAAACAAATTAGTCCATACTGACCAAGTCCCAAAATAGGGGTTCAAATTTGAAACATAATTAGTTACCTCAATTTGTAAACTAGGCAACTTGTTTTAAGCACCATGTACTAGATCAGCTTTATCTTTCAAAATATTAATCCTATGTTGTAAGAATTTTTCTAAGGCTTCCAAAGCCAGTTTATTTTTCTCACTATCCTTTTTCTCTGTTTCCTTCTAAATATCCCCTGGATCCTCTGTTTGTACAAGTGCATCTACAATTTTCTTTGGTTCGATGGGAATATCCTCAAGAATCTCTTCTAACTTCACATTCAGCTTTGCCACCAGTTTCTCAAATACATTGTTCTTTATTAAGCCCATCTCTTTGTCTTTCACTACAATACTTGCCTCAACAAACAACTTTTGATATATTTTAGGCATCTGTTCAACTTTTGCTTCATTTAGATGAGGAAAGTGTGTAAGATCCTGTGAAATTTCCAAATCTCCTATGTTTTGGATGGACCATATGATTTTGTCTCCATCCATCTTTTCTTGTACATTAATCACTAATGGATTTTGAGTCTTGAGAGATAGAGCCCACATGGCTAAAGTTTGGGAATGTGCATTATATCCACATCCTTTAATCATTTATCCCACCCGTGTCTCTAAAGACTATTTTATGTCAGGTTGCCTCCTTATCTAGTCAATGATCAAAGCTAAAGCCAGATCACATCCCTATACTAGTAGAATCCCACTATAGTTAACTAACTCTCTAGCTTCATCTGGTGTCATTTTTATTGATCCAAGATCATATTATCGTAGGGCCTACAAGGCTTCATTTGTTACTACTTCTCCTCCTGCCAATTGCAAATGTGACTCCACTGGTTGTTGTTTTTCCCAGATGAGGAAGTCCTTGAATTCTTTGGCTTTGATAAAATTATCATCATTCAAGAATTGTTCTTTTTGTAGCTCTCTTTCATCTTGGCATAAAAACAGAGGCATTTCAACATTTTCTCTTGTATCCTTTCTTTTCTTCTTACCTTCCCTTATAAAATTTATGAGCTGATGAACATAAGCTCTAGTACTAGTGAATAGAGCACTCACTTTATCTTTTTTCATCTTTTGTGTCTTAACATTAGAAGGCTCCCCTATTTCCACTTTCTATTTTTTCTTGGGAGGTTCACCATTTACCTCGGCCTCTTTCTCTTGAGTCAAATCTATTATATTTTCCTCTGCTTGAGGTGGTTGATCCATTGGTTGAGGGATATGTACTGAATAGCTACTATCACTGTACTCTAAGGAAGAGTGTTTGTTATGACCTCTATCCTTATCCTCTATTTTCTCCTCTAGCTAGTTGCACAATGTTCCATAAGACTCTATCATCTTATCCAGTCTTTGTAAATAAGGCATATCTAGGAAGTAACCCCCAAAAGGGATCCCTTTCTTCTTAAGTTGTTGTTCCAGATCCATCAATTCTTGGAACTTTTGAGCTATTTTCACAACCTCATCATCCTCTAGGATGTTCCTTATTAGGTCCTCTTATATATATTGCTCATGTACTTTGGTATTTGGAATGGTTGGTGTCAAGAGATTCTTTGCATTGAATATAAACCCCTTTGTATCCAGACACCTATTTTGGTTTACACTCATCCTGAAGTGACCTAACCATCTGTTCACTGAATCATATGCCCTCTTACCAATTGTGAAATCATAAACTTGAAATTGTCGAGGAGTGAATGTACCTTTTCTATGTGGAGCCAAATGCTCCTTATCAGTCAACATAAGTTGCCATACGAATTCCATGACAACAATTCTTGGTGGCACACGGTATGGTAGAATATGTGGTGGCTAGGAGCAACCATAAATTATTATCAAAGTGAAATCCTTATGGTAGTAGAAGTCTCCCCAATTGTGGTCTCCATTCCACTTGTCAACAAATTTACAAGGCCTGAGAAGCTACAATACTTTGATTGGAAATCTAGTCATATTGACTGCCAAACTGCTTAATAAGGGATATATCATCCAGTTCTAGAAAGGACAAAATTCATTCTCCCTAGATGTATAATTTCACACCCTCAACCAGAGTTGTATAGGGTTGGATTGACCTTGATAGAATATTCTAGGTCTCAAATTTGGTTGATCCATGATATTGAAGTTATAAAATAAAATCAAATATATTAAAAAAGAATATTGCAGAAATTTAGGGTTGGGTTCCTTCTTCTGAATGTCCACAAACCCTTGATGCATTTTATCAATCACATATTGGATATACTCATAGTCTGTGTTGACATGTGGACTTTGCAAGTCCAAAACAATCATCAGAATATCAGAGGATATCCTTTCTCTTCCCCCATCAACTCCTAGAACTCTACACAAACCATAGGAAATATATTTCATGTAAAAGGTAAGATTCTTGTAGATGTACGGTGCAGTGTTACTAGGAATGGGTGCTATGTAATTTTTGGTACCTTTAGGAACATGGCCTTGAATCAACTTTGCTACAACGCAAGCTTCTCTTGTATACCTAGAAGCTAAGGCCTTTAGGTCTATCTTTGTAGTGCAGGGATTGTAAATATTGAAAGCTTTCATAAAGGATGCCCTATCTAGATTTACTAGGGCTATACCATCACTCTTCTTGATGGTTTTAGAGATTTTATCATACCTATTATCCAATTCCAGCAATAAATCTACATCTACAAACACGTCTGGAACTATCAATTTGGCTAACCCTGAAGTCGAAGGGTTTGACAGAGGAACGAGATCATCACTATTCTTATGAAAATAATTAAACAAATGTTATCCAGAATAATCAAGAGTCTTAGAATCTCTAACATAAACCATGTTACCACCAAGGTATTCATCATTTACCTTTTTTCCTGGTAGAAGATACACAAACTCATCACAGTAATTCCTTTTCCCCTTTTGATCATCATCAACATCTCCACTCACTGGTTGAAGCAATGCTTAATGCCTGACTCATCTTGTCTTCTCTGTACCAGATAATACTAATCAAACTCTTGTTTCTTTACTCTGAAATCTAGACAATTATGTTCTTCTAAAAGCACTAATCACTTATGCAATCTTGGCTCTGTAATCTGAAACTCTGGTAAACTGAAATGAGCAACGGAAATGCTTATTTATTCTTGAGAAATCAATGCACAATCTATTCAAAATCATGAATTTTTTATTCAATCACTTATGCCATTACTTCTACGTGCTTTGATATCAATTTCTCTTAGTCGTGGCACCTGACGTTGACAGGTTATCATTTTGAAAATGGCCAATCAGAGTAATAATGAAACCTTATTTTATGTGAAATAAATTCTTTGTTCGATATGATTGGCTCACATTATTACAACTTAGCTACTTCATACATGTTTTCACAATCCTCCTGTTTTGATTGGCTAGTGAGTGTACATCATGGCACGGGACCAAACTCTTAACCTTTACCTTGCTCATACTCAGGTTTTCTTCAGTGACTACGTGACTACTTAATCTCCTTGTCGCTAAGAGTTAGCCTTAGCTCTAGTTTTGTGATGAGATTTAACGTTCATCGTACGATCAAAACTTTTATCAATGGTTATCTCTTAGTTGCTGAAAAAATTACTTAACTCGAGTTTTATTCTAAGATTCTGTGACTAAAGCTTAAAAATAACACTTGTTTAACCTTTTGGTTTCTTCGGAGATTACGCGATTGTATAAATTTGAAGTCGTTGAAAGATTTTACTAACCACGAGTTTCATTAGAGATTATGAAACCATCGTTAGATCCTCTTTCAATCTAACAGTTCGTGTGAAATCTCTCATTCATCTTGTACTTTCTACATCTGATCAGAGACTTTGTAACTACCCTTAGATCACCTTTTAATTCAATGATTCATGTGAAATATCTCAAGCTTTATCGTTAACTGTAGTTTTTTATGAGACTTCACGAATAAAGCTATCTCTAAGTCACCAGATAGGTTTACTAACCACAAATTTATTTTGAGACTTCATGCAGGTCGCATATCTCTGAGATCACTTAAACACGTGTTCACATCTGGATCATTACCTCTGAGTCTCTCAACTTTCTTTGACTTTTTGACTTCTATCAATGACTTACCGTCAACCATCAGATCTTTTCTCATTTATGGTTCAAATTTTCCTGCTGCAACTTCATTGAGCCTTGACTTAACCTTTACTAACCATAGTTCTCATGGAGACTTAGCGACTAACTGAATCTCGTTGTCATTGAAAAATTTATCTAGCTCAAGGTTTATAATAATATTAAACACCAGCTTTTAGATCTTTCCTCAATTTGATGGTAGTCACTAGATCTCTTAAACTTTTATTCATCTAAACTCTTAGCTCGTGATTAAATGATGGCCACAAGATCAACTTTAAATCAGACAGTAGTCGCTAGATCTCATAACATTTGAATTAACCCTTGTCTTCTTTGGAGATCACGCGAATGAACCGATATAACCATATTTTTAACCTTGGTAAACTTGTGATACTTCGTGATTGAAGAAACTCAAAGCTGCTTTATAATTTATTAACTAAGGAGTTTATCTTTAGACTTCACGCCCACCGTAGGATCATCTTGAAAATCAATGGCTCTCACTAAATCGCTTAAGATTTAACTTAACTCTCATTTCCTTCTGAGATCTCACGACTGAATTCAAATTCAACCAAGCTCTAACTCTGATTTGTTTGTGAGACTACACGACTGAAGAAACTTAAAGTCTCCATAGGATTTCTTAACTCTGGGGTTTCAAATGAGACTTTGTGCGAACCACAAGATCAGGATCTAAATCAACGGCCCGCGTGAAATCTCTCAATATTTCAAAGCATATTCTCTTTCTTGTGAGATAAAGCAACCAAAGCATTGCACTGAGTCTCAAAACAAAATAGAATATTCTGAAAGCTTTAAGAGACATCACGACTAACTTAAAATATGAAAAGGATCACACGACTTAAGTGATTCAGATTTTCTAAAAAAAGGTAACTGCAAAATAGAAGCCGATTATGAAGAACTAGGGTTTTCTCTTGATATGAATGAAAAATGACCTAGGACCTAGGGTTTTTCATACTTCTTTGATTTTATCAATCTGAGATCATCATTTGCAGATAAATTTTGATAGCACTTCGGACAGGATTTTACATTTATGCAAGAATAACATTGGGAACTCAAAACTTTAACAACAAGATTTCAAAATTGGAAATACAACCAACAGTGGCTCTATCTGAGGAAGATTAAATGAAAGTTTATAGAAAGAACCACAGATCTCTGGGAGGAAGACCACACTTACTAACCTACTACAGAAAGAAAACACACAATAGAAACAAACACACCTATACATATAATACAAGGCTACTGTGCATGGAAATCAAATTTTAACTGAAGAAAGGTTTCAAGAATTGTCCGTGCACTGGAAATTCAAATACCTCTCCATCCATATTTTTCAATAGATATGAATCTTTCCCAAAATTTTGATAAATAACAAAGGGATCTAACCATAATGATTCAAATTTTTTTTGCTTCCCTTTGTCTTCAGCCCTTACATTACATTGAAGTACTAAGTCATCAGGTTGAAACTTCCTATTACTTTCTCTTTTATCAAACAAATATTTCATTTTCTGTTGCAACTTAATGTTCTCTTTTTTACTGTCTTTCCTGGTTTCATCCATTTCTGCTAAGTGCATCATCCTATCTTGCATTGGTTCAGAAACATCTAGCTCTTCTTCCTAAATAAACTTATATACTAGAAGCAAATTATTCATGGGCATTCTAGTTTGCTTACCATATACTATTTAAAAAGGAGACTTACCTATTTCTTTTTTCATAGTTATCATGTCAGCCCATAAAGAAAGCTTTAGTTTTGTATGCCAAGGTCTTTTATTTTTCTCAAGAGTCCTTTTTAGTATTTTCAATGTGCTCTTATTACTGGATTCTACTTGGCCATTGGCTTGGCGATGATATGGGGAAGAATATGACATCATAATCCCATACTCATCATAGAAGTCCTTAAGTTCATCTGATCTGAAGCACATAGCATTGTCCATTACCAATTTTGTAGGAACACCAAATCTGGTCAGAATATTTTCTATCAAAAAGTCAGTGACCACTTTACTAGTTTCTCTCTTTGTGGGAATTGCTTTTATCCATTTTGTGAAATAATTTGTAGCAACTAGTATCCAACTATGTCCACTATTAGATATCTCTGAAAACTCTCCAATGAAGTCAATCCCCCACATGGAAAAAGGTGTTTCAACACTTGTAGGATTTAGTAATAGGGCACCTGAAAATTTCAACTTGTTTAAAAATCTTTGACAAGGTCCACACTTTCTGACAAAGGCACGAGTATCTTTGAATAAGAAAGGCTAGTAATAACCAGCCCTCAAGATTTTATGAGCATTGATTTTAGCAAAGAAATGTCCTCCACACACTCCAACATGCATTTCAACCAAGACCTTCTCAGCTTGAATCTGATCTAAAAATAGTAATATTACACCATTTCTTTTCTAGTTATCTGTCATAATCTCAGAGCACTTGGCATTTTTTAGATAGTACATGATATCAACATAAAAACGTTGTCTCTCAATACTAGTTACTGTTGAATTGTGTACCTTTGTGTTATTTACTTGAACCAAGTCCAAATTTTCTTCTGTCATTAATTTTTCTAATCCTTGTCCTCTTACTAAGTTGGTAATATGGATTTCCAAATAAACTCTTGAATCCTGTTGATCCATTTGCACCACCTACCAGTCACTTCTGACTGAATAAGGATATCCTTTACTGTTGAATGAGGTACATATGTCATTACTTTTGCACAAACTAGATAAGGTCTGAATGAATTTACAGCTTTCACTAAATCATATGCCTGTTTCTCCATCATTTCATAATTCAAATTTGCAACTTGGAGGGATTTGCTAAAAAATACAATAGGATTCTCATAACCCTCTTCATCTTTCTGTAGTAGAACAACAACAATTGTATGAAAAGATGCAAAAGAGAATAATGAGAAAGGCTTACTGTAATCAGGAGATCTCAAAACAGGTGCCTCTTGAACTATTTTTTTAATCTTTTCAAAATTTGATTATGCTTCTTCATTCCACTAAAACTTTGCATCTTTTTTCAACATTTTAATTATAGGTTTGATAATCTGAGCAAAATTTGTAATAAATCTTCTCACAAAATTAATCTTTCCTAAGAAATACTGTACACCTTTGATATTATTTGGAGCAGTGACCTTCTGAGTGGCTTCTATCCTCTCTGGGTCAATTCTCACTCCATCCTTTGACACTGTATGTCCCAACAGTTTTCCTTCTGTCACTACAAATTGACATTTTCTGGGATTCAGGGAAACACCATATTCCAAAGCCTTATTAAAAAAAATTCTAGGTGTCCACAATGGTCTTCTAATTTCTTGGAATATGTTGTCAAATCATCTTGATAGATTAGCATGAACAAGTCAATAAATTCTTTGAATGCAACATCCATTGCTCTCTGAAAAGTTGCCCCTGCATTTATAAGTCCAAATGGCATTCTAATATACACATATGTCACCCATGGAGTAGTAAATGCAGTTTTAAATTGTTATGATTCTTTAACTAATACCTGGTTGTAGCCTGAAAAACCATCCATCATTGATAATAGCTCACAACCAGTAACATTGTGTAACATTGCTTCCATGTTAGGTAAAGAGTAATTATCTTTTAGGGATGCAATTTTCAAGTTTCTGAAATCAACACAGCCTTATGTCACCGTTATTTTTTCTCACTAGGACCAAATTAGAAACCCAAGTGTAATGTCATATGGGCTGAATAATCCCTGCATCTTTTAGTTTCATCAACTCTTGTTGCATTTTGGGAGCCAACAATGGGTTGATGAGTCTCTATTTCTATCTGAATGGATTTGCATCTAATTTCAGTGGGATTTCATGCTTATATTTCCTTAATAATTTTATCAGATTTGTTCTGACATGAGAATCTAACCCTTTTCCAATATAGACTATTTGAGTAGTGGTTTTTGATCCTAGATTTACTTCTTCCAAATCCTCAATTTTAGCATTGCTCGTTTTTAATGAATGATCATTTTGATTACTGAAAAATGCTTCTAATTATAATAGTCCCTTAGGGATCTGATTAGAACTCAATTGGACAACCTCAATCCCCAAAACACTATCCCTGTCATCAATGACCTCAAGTAAAGAGTTACAATCTATATGTTGGTCTTCATATTGGTCTACGCATTGAATAAATCTAAGAATATCTTGGTCATCTTCAAATACTTTCCATTTTTAAATGTTATCAGGGCCAACAGGTCTAGTCTTAATTTCCACTATTGATACCCCACTTAAGGTCAAATCACCAGTCTTCAAAGCAACATTAGCTAAAAAAATCTGCCATGATGTTTTTTGACCTTTCCATCCAATTAATATTAAAGGCATCAAAATATTCAATCTGATCCCAAGTAGCATGTTTATACATTTTCAATCTATCATTTTTTACAGCATATTTAGATCTAACTTGGGCTACTACTTGTGCGTGTGTATTTGGGTACCTGATAAGAGAGACACAACACATCAATAAGTCATTGTATTAGTTCAAAAGGGTTAGATAAACATGTAAAACCACCTAATATCGACCTATTGCCTTCTAACTAAGCGGAGTGTGATTAGTAACATAATAGCCCTCAGATTATGCTATAATCAGTTACATATACGACCTAGCATGAAGGATTTTAGTTTAAAAACAAGATAAAAAGATGAGAAAACATGCATTCTAGCTCTAAACATGGAAATGAGAACAATGCAAAAGCATAAAATAATAAGTGAAATATGATTCTAAGATTAATCTAGCAGCATAACAATGCATTTATAATCTAAGGTGAAGGCTTCTTTGCTCTCAAAAATGGCTTCTATTCATAGAAGAATGGGAGAGAGAGAGAGAGAGAGAGAGAGAGAGAGAGAGAGAGAGAGAGAGAGAGGGT